>PVHY01014310.1:0-11891 GCA_004024945.1 Uropsilus gracilis
CCCTTTATCCCGTGGCCCCATCGCTGTGCTTTCTGCCATCGGCTACTGCCCACTACTGGCGTTGTGCTGTACTGCAGCCCTGATCTGAACCCAAACCCACCCACCACCCACCCCAGAAGAGATTAACGCGGCACTGGGATACAAAGGACCTGGCCCAGTGGATATATCACCTATAAAGGCAAACTAGCATAAGTCTAAAGTCTCCAGATAACTTCTTCGCACCGTTCTCCTACCTTCAGGTCTGTACTGGGCCACAATGGTAACTGACTGACCAGCCCGTTTCAGAGCTGCTGCGGCCTGCTCATGAGTTGCATTCCGCAAATTCACTCCATTCACCTGTCCAAAGAAAGGGGACATGAGCCTTACCTAAAGCAAGAAAGGGATTCCTCATTTGGAGCAGTTGGAAGAGGGAGATACCAAACCCAGCTCAGCCCATCCCTATTCCTGTTTGTCTTTTCCAATAGCCCATCCTTCTAAGAAGAGACCTAAAAGATACCACATCCTGACAGAAAGTTATCTTGTGGGGATGTCAAATACCAAACAGAGTAAGATCCAAGAGTTACTTTTTTTCCCCTCCTCAAGGGTCTCTTGATCTAGTCTCAGTTCCTGTCCTTCACTAAGAACATTTATAAAAAGAATACATTTTCCCCAGTCCTTAGCCCTTCCTGATCTCAAGAAGCATTTCTTGGAGAAAAGGAAGGGTCTCCCCTCCTCCTTTTTGACTGACACAGTCCCCATCCTCCCATCTCGCCTTTGCCTCCTCACCGATAAGATCCGGTCTCCCCTGCGCAGCTCCCCACTCAGGTCAGCTGGACCTCCTGCCAGGATGAAGGAAACAAAAATGCCTTCTCCATCCTCTCCTCCTACAATGTTGAAGCCCAGGCCTGTGGAACCCTTGTGCAGGATAATTTTGCGGGGCTCTCTGGTGAGAAAGGAATGGAAGAGTCAGGACAAGAGAGGCTTAAATTGTTCCTGTGATGGACAGTCTGGTACAGGCCCAGATTGCTCTAGAAGAGCATGGGTCCATCCCTATGTACGATCCACTGTTCCTCCCTTTCTCTCTTGAGACCTGCTTGGCTGCTATTTTCCTGCTAGGTGCCAAGTTTCACCTCCTCTCCCCTGCCTTCTTCCTGAGTCAACTTCCCAATGGACAGTCCCCACTTCTCCCAGGACAACAAGCCCTTTGCGCTCTAGAGACCATATCTCAAATCCCACTCACAGGTCCTTTTCCTCCCCAGGCTTCTCCTATCCTCCCAGTCAATGTGATAGATAGATCCTGAGCCACAAGAATGGGAACAAATGCCGGGCACGGTGGCTCGTGCCTGTAAGTTTCAGCCTATGAAGCAGCCGGAGCTAGGGATCGCGGTTCGAGTCCTGCCTGGGGCCCTTAGCGAGACCTAGTTTCAAAAAAAAAAATAGCTGGGTGTGGTGGTGCAAGCCCATAATCCCAGCTACCTGGGAAGCTGAGGCTGGGGATTGCTTGAGTCTGTGGTACCCCGGGCAACGAGAGCCTACGGTTCCATGGGCAAAAATAGCGAGACCTAGTCTCAAAAAAAAAAAAAGAATGGGAACAAATTAGCAGCAGCGAAATCACTCTGGGCTGAGTGATTCCATTCACAAAATGGGCTCACTGGCTTTATACAATCCTCTAAAGTCTCAAAATTCTGCCCACCAACTATGATCTCCCTCCCTTCCTCACAATAGATTCAGTTATAGCTTCCACTATGGATCCTTGTGAGGTTACTTGGGAGACTGGGATTAAAAAAAAAACACAGGTTCCCAAAAGGAATTTAACTGAGGAGTGAAGACAAGAGCATGAAAACTCTCATTAAAACTAACCATTTCTGAGGAACCCCTTTCAAATTGGTCATGGGTCATCAGGTGAGAGCAACAGTGGCTTGTTTGTATCTGTGCAGCCTGAGTCCCAGCATATTGCCCCTTGCCCACCACACTCATATTCAGCATCTTTTATCCACAAAGCTAAGTACAGGATTCTTCCTTTTTTGCTCCCAGTCCTGGATGTGAGGTTCCCTCCCAGAGACCAGGATGCTCTTGCTCACAGCCCTCTTCTCCTCCTACCTGGCATCCCCTCCAGGCCGCAGGGAGCGAAGAGGCCAGGCCCACCTCTGTGAAGCCCTCCTCCAGGCAGAGGCTGAGGCTGAGCCCAAGCCGAGGACCAGGCCTGAGCCCGAGAACTTGCGTGCCCTCTCCATGGCTGCTCTCCTCTGGCTCTCCCTGGTGCACCAACCCTTCTGGCTCCACTGTATAGCTAGACCAGCAGCCTACCAGGCCCCACCCCACAAACCTGTCCCCCAGAACAGGGGGCCGGCCCAACCAGTTCCACAGCTGCCTCCAACACAGTAGGGCAGGGAGATTCCTGAGAGGCCATAGGCCTGCCAGCCTCACCTTGTCAACCTCACTGGCTGAACTGTTTTCTCCTATAATCTGTGAGCACTGCAGCAAAGAGGGTTACCACTGTTTCAGCAACTTCCACAGCCTTAGTCCTTTAATCACTCCACCTGGGAGGTTCTCTGCCTTTTAGAAATAGGGGCCACAAACTTGGTGCTCCCTGAGATGGTAGAACTTGTCCCTGAGGTCACAAGGGTTGAAATAGGGCTTCAGAACCCCCAAAATAGAGTGACAAGAGCTTTACCCTTCTTTACCACACCAATAAGCCTGTGGCCAGCCAGAAACAGCTTTCTTTCCTCCCACATCCCTAGACAGGATGACAGGGGAGGGGGAGGTCATCTTACCTGGTGAAGTCCTCCTCAGCCAGCATATGCCTGGGGATAGGAGAGTAACGGGCTGGGGGAACCTGAGGAGGAACAGGATAACTGACTTTGCTCTCCACAGCCCCAAGATAACCCAGGCTGGAATTATGGCTTACGTGGTTGTCAGACAGGGCAGTAAAAGCTGGAATCAAGAAAGGGAGAGAAAGGTTTAGAAACCATTCCATGTAAGATACCCTATCCCCACCCCTCCTCAGTTGCAGACACCAAGGCATGCCAATTCCTTAGGCCTCTCCCCCTAGAGATCCATCTCCATAGTCCCTTCTGAATCCTGGCCTCACTCCTATGAGCCTTAGAAAGAACTGAAGTCAAGGCAGTCTACAAAGAAAGGCATGACTAGAGGTGTGACTAATAATAGTCCCTCACATCTCTATAGCATAATGCAATTTTCTAAGGGCTTTTGCATCCATGATCTCATTTGATTCTGCAGCCTTCCTATGAGGAAGGCTACACAAATATCATTAGCTTCTCTTTGCCAAAGAGAAAACTAAAGACAGGTGAAAGCAATGTGTTCAAAGGCATCAGGCTATGAGGGACTGCACTGGGATTCTGTTTCTAAGCACTAGTTCTCCACTTGCTCACTCTTGTTCATTCTTTCTTTTGAACAAAGGGTATAATATCCTTTCCCCCCAGAAACCAGGCAACAGGGGCTTCAGACCAGGCACAGGGCAGATAGGTACGTACTGCTGGCATAGTCAGGGGGTGCGTACATGTCGTTGAGGTGGAGGGTACCTGGCTTGGCCACCTTCAAATAGACCATGTCAGATGTGTTCTTCAGTGAGGCCACGGCTTCCTCATGCCTCACATCCTGCAGATTGGTGTTGTTCACCTAGAAGACAGGCCTTAGGGTTAGCACTTGGGAGAAGGGAGTGCCTCTCCAGGAAACCCTGATGGGGTACCATTTTAGTGAAACTCAACAGCATTCTAATGGAGGCCCAAGCCTAGTGCTGTGAGGAGCAGAGAGGCATGAGAGAGGGGTAGGACTGGTGAGGAGGCCCAGACATGGAAAAGAAATAGGACCTTGGCATATGGGTGCATGCAGATTAGATGATGCTCTTTAAATTCCCTGTGATGTCAAGTCACTGAGTGAGGTTCACGTGGAATGAGAAGTTGCTAGAGCACCATCTCCCCACCCTAGCATTTGGGTATCCCTGTGAAGGTTGTCTCACCGCCAGCAGCCGGTCCCCAATCTGTAGGCGTCCATCTTTCTGAGCAGCACCCCCCTCGATTATCTTGGTGATGTAGATGCTGTTGTCTCCTGGGATGTGCTGGTTGCCAATGCCCCCAGCAATGCTGAACCCCAGGCCTAAGCCAAACCAGCAGGGAGCAGAAAAGGGTCACAAGGACAAATCAGAGTGCTCAATCAACCCCAAATCTAAGCCCTCAGTCAATTCACTAGGACCACAGGCGCTCCCCCTGCCCCCGGAATCGTAAACATTAGGCTCCCATCTCAAGGTCAGTAAAGGTGAGATGTGAGGTTGAGAAAGAAGGCTGTGAGTTGGAATGGGGAAGCAGGTAAGGAGTCAAGTTGTTCCCTTCCATTTCCTAGAGGGCCAGCCAGGGGACTCTGGCCAGAGCACAGGAATGAAGAGGGCCACACCTTTGGGTCCTTTCAGCAGGTTGACCTCCATGATAGTCTCCGGTGGAGGCTGTCGCCTCCGAACCACCAACCGCACCACAGGGCCTGCCTCCTTCAGTGCCTCCACGGCCCGGCTGTGCACCACCTCCGACACGTCCACCTCATTCACCCGCAGCACACAGTCATTCACCCTGTGGAGGAAGCCCGAGAGGCATGACACCGCATCTCTGCCATGCCACCTTCTCTTCCACCTCCTCTCCCAACTCCACCTCCACCACCTCCTTCTCCCCTCCTCCTCTTCCTCCTCCTACCCTAGCCAGGCCTCCCCTCTCCTCCTCCTTCTTCCTCTTTCCTTCCTCCTCTCAGATCTAATGGGAGGGTGATCCTGCCAGGGGGCTCTCCTTCCCCCATCTTCATCCTGCTCCTACCATCCCCAGCCTGCTTCCAGGGCACCTCACCCTAGCCTCCCGTCCATGGCAGCTGCTCCACCAGGGATGATCTTGGTAATAAAGATGCCAGGGTCATCGGGGATATGGGGGTTGTCGATGCCACCTGCGATGCTGAAGCCCAGACCCGAGTTGCCCTGCAGAAGTGAGTGGAGGGGCACAGTACTCATTCAGAGAGTGTGAGAGGGATTCTGGACACCCCCACCTCCCTCAACCCTCCACAGCAGGCTCTCCAGGCCCCCAGGGGGCTGTGGCAGATTGCAGCACATTTGTCAAAAATCTGATGGCCTCCTAGCCCATCTAACCATTCTGGTGTGGAGGCCATCCCCTCCTCAATTCCCCAGGCCTTGATGAGCAAGGTCATTTAACAGTTGTTAGTTGGCTGATTGATGCAGTGATGCAGCCTGTGAGGGTTGCTATTTCCCCATCCTCTCATGCAAGTTCCCCCACAAATCCTGATATAGGTTCAGGGCCATCCCCTCTCCTGGATCCCCACTGGCAGACTCACCCGCTCAAGAACTATCTCCTCGTACTTGAACATGCCATCGCTGCCATTCACCTAGGGGAAGACATAGTGGTTTCCCAGGGGCCTCCTGTCCTCCCTGCTCCCCATCAACCGTTCATCTCCTGCTCCTGAGCAAGAGAGCTAAAATCAAGCCCAGGACACCTCTTGAGGACAGACAGGACTTGCTGAGCCTGAGGAAGCCATCCTCCTCCCCTTGATTCCAGCCATATCAGACCAAACCCAGTTGCTCATTTAGCCCAAATCAATTTGGGGCTGAGCTGTTTAGTGGCATATTCACCAGGGTCCTGGAGTTCACTCAGAGAGGTGGAGGGTTGACCTGAGGGGGTGGCAAGATAGAATGGGTAGCAGGTAAACCACACCATACCTGGTAACCCAGGGGGTGCACAGTGGCCTGGATAGGGACCTGGAACCCTTCCAAATCAGCCCTCCTAGACTAGGGATACCACAGACTCCATCCATCCACATCAGAGTTGAAAGGACAATGCCTCTTGTGTGACAGATGGTGACACTGAGACCCTGAGAGCACATGGGTAGTGCCTGCGAGTACACTGGGAGTTTGTAGAGGAGCAGAGGCCAGAATTAGATCTCTAGATATTCCTTTGATGAATGCAAGCTGCTAAGGTCATTAATGTTTTGACCACTTATCCCCCTCCCCAGCAGAGTCCATTGGAAAAAGGAAAGTTGCCTCTTTCAGAGTGTCTTGAGAACTCTCAATCTCACTCTGTGAGTCTCTGGGAGTCTAACTCCTGAAATCAGCAGGAGTTAAAGTTCAAATCCAAAGCAGTCAGAGACTAGGAATCACTTGAGAAATCTGAATCTGCAGGTTTGAGACCTGCCCGGGGCAATATAGTGAGACCTAGTCTCAAAAAATAGCTGGGTGTGGTGGCATGTGCCTGTAATCCCAGCTACCTGGGAAGCTGAGGCTGGGGACTGCTTGAGTCCATGGTACCCAGAGCAAAAGAAAAAAAAGTTCAAATCCATTTTCTACCCGGTCCTGAACCCTTTACGTTTCCCAGCAAAATCAGACCCAGACCCGAGTGGGAAGTAACAATGTGTTTGGGGGGAAACAGGAGCAGAATGGACATGACTCCCCATGAGGCATAGCCATGCAGGAGCATGTGGCCTTCAGCCTACAGTGGCACAGGAGGAAAGGCAAGGGGAGGGGTGAGCAATGAAAAGTTAGCCTGACCAACCCTCAGAGGTGGCCTCCCAGGCAAGACATATTCGTGGCCATTGATGAGTGAAAATATGATTCAGGAAGAAAAAGGAGCACCACAACCCTGGCTCCCACTCTTGTCCCCAAGAATGTAGGAAGAGCCTCAGGCCTGTCTCCCCAAGTATCTTGTGCCCCTCCCCCACCTTTCCCTGGTTGGATTGCCCCTTTCCGGTCTCCACAGGTATCCCGTGCCCCTCCCCCACCTCTCCCTGGCTTCACTGTCTCTTTCCTGACTGCTGGTCTTCTCAGAGAGAAGAGCTACAAATCCAGGGTGGGGGCTCCTCCATAGGCTTTTGCGTCTTCCCTCCCACCTCCACCCATGCAGCTTTGGCTCTAGGAAGCAGAGAAGGGGGAGAGAGTTGAGTAGTTATGGCTTCCCCTTTTCTGGGCCCAGGCCCAGGATTTATGATCTGTAGCCCTAGGAGTTGAGAATTCTCAAGCTGCAGTCCTACTCTGGTCCCTGATTCCCGAAGGAGGAGCCTATGGGTCTTCAGAGTCTCCAAATTACCACAGCTGCTGAAAGGCCCCTGCAATAGACACAGAGGCAGAAGAACACCCATGCAGCTTTTGTGTGCATCTGCTGTGCCATGTGTGCCCACTTGTGATGAGCCATGTTTTAAATCCTGCTCCAGCAAGACCCAGAGTCTCCTGGCTCCCACTGGTCTACCCTCCAGCCTCCCACTGCTCCCCCTCAGAGACCCTGCTCTTTGGCACAGAAACCTTGGCCAACTAGCCCAGCCTTGGGACTGGCACTTATCTCCCAGCTAAGCAAGACAAGCGTGAGAAAGTGTTTGCAAGGGTAGGGCCCCAAGACAGATGGGGAAGAGAGAGAGGGGGACTCACTGGAGAGGACAAAGGGCCAAGGCAGAGGACACAGGAAGCATCAAGTGTGGACAGAGAGAAGTCCAGAACCCAGCTCTCTTCCCAGGAAGTCCCCACCTTTGCTTCTGAGTGAGAGTACATTCTATCCCCAGAGGAAGACAGAAGTGGCCAGAGTGGTCACCAGCTTGAGGCAGTCAGCACCTGCCCTCAACAGCAAAGCTTCTCCACTCTCCCTACCCTAGGGGCTGCAGAGCAGAATAATCAGACAGGTCCTCCGCTATGCATGCCAGGGACCTGGCTCTGCCGGCTCAGCCTCCATTTTGCTGCTTCTACCACAGATGCTCCTTCCATTTTCTAAGCTGGCAGTTTAGGCTGAGAGTGGAAGCCAGAGTTGTGCCCAGCACCCAGGGGCTCCCAAGCTGTGCCAAGTCTGGTCTGGGGAGGCAATTTCCCTCACATCTGGGTGTTCCCAAGGGGGTCATGCCCCATTGGGGCCACCAAGGCAGCGGCCACTTGCCTAGCTCCAGGCACCATGCCTGCTATGGATCAGTGAAGCTTGCTTCAGTGCCCCCTACACTCCCCCAGCACACACACACACTTCAGAGCTGCATGGACAAAAGGGTCCATCCTTAGCAGCAGCCTGTCAGCCTTCCTTCGGACATGTCTCTCCCCTACTACCCCTCCCCTCCTTTGCCTGTTAAGAGCTTCTCACCACCAGAGACACCACACACACACACACACATACATAAATACACACACACAGACAGAGACAGATGGAGAAGACAGAGACAGGAACAGAGAGACAGAGAGGGAGGTACACCCATGCACGAACTTGCAGTCACTTGCTCATATACATACACATAGCCACACAGGAAAACACAGCTATCCCTGCAGTCTCATCTACAGAGACACCTTCACATTCAGAGAGATATCCTCACATGTCCATGTGCATGTTCACACACAAAGGAACTGGAACTGAGAGGGGCTCATGGCATTGAGGGATGAAGCTCAGAGAGCCACACATGGGCTCCTCTACATAGCTTCACAGGATCTCCATTGCCCTCCTCCACACACCTCATCATACACACACACACACACATATGTCCCCCCCACGCAGAACACCATGCCCCCTCCTCCCCTCCTGTAGAGACACACACCACACACTGCCCCCACAAAACCTCCCACCCCCTGCCAGACACAGAGACACTGCTGAGCCCCCGCACTGAGACAAACCCAATTCCCTCACACAGAAAAATGTGCCTCTCCGCCATACCTTCATCTCCTGACACACACAGCTCCTCCCAATCTCCTCCAAATGGAGACCCCCAACAGACATACATAGGAAGCATACATTTCCAACCACATCTTTTGGCCCAGCTGCTACTCTAGGGTTCACTACCTTGGAACCCCTGTTGCAGCTCAGGCCTCTAGGCCCCTACACTCTAGGCTCTCTGAGTTGCCCCACAGACATCTCCCCCACTACCAGACCAGTCCATACCTGCTCATACCAGTCCCGGTTGGTACAGGTGCACTCGGGCCACCAGCTAGGGCTGCTGCCGTTGAGTTTGGGGGTGCTCTTGCCTGGGACTGGCTTAGGAGGCACTGGCCCCACATCTCGGCCGGTGGGGATGAGCTTGGCCTTGGTGCGGGGGGTGGGGGTGGCCCCCGCCTGCGAGGGAAGGGTCTGAGAGCTGTAGCCCCCATAACCCACACTGGCTCCATTGCCTCCACCTGGCCCATAGGGGTCGGGCACCTGCCAGTCTCCATAACCCGGAGGCTCCAGGCGCCGCAGGGCGGCCAAGCGGGTCACCTCGTAGCACTCGGGGCACTTACAGCAGTGCTGGTGTTTGTGCATAGCACTGCCCCCCGCAGCCCGGACCCCCCAGCCCACGCCGGTTTCCACGCTGCTGCTGCCGCCGCCGCCGCCGCCACCGCCGCCGCCAGGCTCCCGGGCACACTCACACTGCTCGGACCAGGAAGGGGGGGGCACCCGTGGGGGCGCCCTGGCTGAACGGGGCCTGGGGCCGGGCGGGCGTCCCGGGGCCTCTGCCCCCACGCTGCCCCGCACCCACGGCTCCCCCTCCAGCACTGGCGGCTCCGTGTCGCCCGTCGTGGCTTCTGGGCCAAGGCCCAGGGGCAAAGAAGAAGCCGGAGCCTGGGCAGAGGCTGGACGCTGCGAGGACCGCTCCTGCTCTGGTCCCCAGGATGGATCTGAGTGGAGTCAAGAGCATCTCTCCCTGGCTCCTTCTCAGCCGATTCCAGCCAATCAGCGCATAGAGTTAGGCAGCGGCCGCGGCAGCGGCAGGAATGCTAAACAGCGGATTCTTAAAGATACAGAGGCAGCGGCGCCCCCAGGCTCAGCCCCAGCTGCGGATAAGAGGGGTACGGCCGACCCTAGGGTAGGGGCAGGGTACTTGGGTCACAGAAGCGCTCAGCCACGAATCGCATGCTCCCGTATCCCGAAACTCAGCAGGTCCTCCACCAACTCCACCCCACCCCACTTTTAAGAGGGAGTTGCAGGGCGATGCTAAATGAGTCCCCAGGCTTGCTCTGAGCTGGGGCCACCAGAAGGAGAGACCTGAGGCAGCCAGAAGGTTGGAAGGGATTTTGGAGGAGGGCCTGGGGTGCTCTCTTCTAGCAAGGGACCACACAGCAGGCATGCGGGAAGCTTATGAGACAGCTCTTGTCACTGCCTCCTCTTCTGGACTATTGTTCTCTCAACCTCTAGGCCCCCAAATTATAAGTCTCACCTTGTCCTGCTTCCTTCACCTCTGAGGGACTCAAGCCTAAAATAGGAGGAAAGGAAAGCCCTAAGGCCTTGTTCTGCCTCACAATTTCCTGTCTCTACTACCCACTCCCTATGGTCATGGAGGACCCTGGTGAATAGCTTCAGGATGCCAAGAGGAAAGAGAAGACAGTCCAGGGTAGAAGAGGTTGGAAGTGAAAAAAAACATTCCAGGAGTCTGAGGAAGAACTTGGAAGTATCTGTCCAAGGACATCTCCTTAGCAAATCCTGGCTCAGCCTGTTGGGGGATGGAGGAAGAGTGACATGCTGGAAGATTCTTTTAGTGTTCTTGTTTTGTCATTACCTTAATGACCAATTATCGAGCCTTTTCTAAGTTCAAAGTGCTTTTTGTTCAAACAAGAAAGCCCTACCATGATGACTGTATTATTATCTCATCCTTCCCAATGAGAAACTGAGGCCCAAACATGTTAGTACAGCTATGATGTGCAAGTGACAGAATCAGGATGCAAATTCAGGCCATTTTACCCTAGAGTTCATGCACTGAACCTTTCTAGTACAAACAGGTCTGTTTAAACTTCTCCTGCAGAGCTCAGATTTCAGTTCAATTCAACAGACATTCACTGTGTACCTACTATGTGCAAGACCTTGAACTAGGTACTAGGAATACAATAATTCATTCTTTTTAAAAATTCTGTTGTTTACATATTTATGCTTATATGTGTATATATATAATTATATTACAACAATTCATTATTAATTCAACTCATCGGGCACCTACTATGTGCCAGTCACGGTTCTAGAATTGGGGACTATAGCAACAAACAGAACAAAACATAATAAATTCCTGCCTGGGGGAGCTTAATTCTAGAGAGACAACAGACAAAAATTAGCATGATAAATAAGTAAATTACTTATCACCAGTATATCTGGTGATGAGCTGTGAAAATTTGAAATAGTAACACAGAGTAAGGGAGATCAAGTGAAATAGGGGAAGACACTGGGTTGCATTAATTTTTCTTCAAGTTTTTTATGCCCACATTTCTATGTGAAAGATTTTAAACATACAGAAAAATCAAAAGAATTTTACATAGAACAAAAACCCAATTGCCACTTAGATTCTCAATATTTTATTATACTTTGTTTTATCACTTATATATCCTCCAAATAACCTTTTCTAAAACTGAAAATTTGTAAACACATGGAAATGTTGAAAGAATAGTACAATGAGCACCTACGTATCTTCTTCAATGAGTCAACAATCAGTAATGTCTTGTTATATTTGCTCTATCGATCGATTTACCCTTTATTCTGAACCACCCTAATGCAAAGTACAGATTTCATTACACTTCTCCCTAAACACTGCAGCATGAATGTTGTAAGAATTACGAACATTTCCTCACATAACCACAATGTTACCATATCTAAGAAAATTAGTAATAATTTCACATCACATATTACCTAGCCCGTATTTGAATTTCTCCAAACTTGCCTTTTATATTTTTAAGCACCAGCTCACCAAGACTCCCACCTTGCATTTGTGTCTTCAGTCACTTTTAATTGAAAATAGCCCTAATCTAAAAAAATTTATTCTGAAATAGTTGTAGATTTACAAGGAAATTGCATAGACAGTACAGAGGGCCTATGTCCCCTCTCACCCAGTTTCCCTCAATGATAATATCTTGACTAATTTCTTGGTATCAAAACAAAGATTTTAGGCCGGGCACGGTGGCTCGTGCTTGTAAGCTTCAGCCTATGAAGCGGCCGGGG
>PVHY01014310.1:21296-39015 GCA_004024945.1 Uropsilus gracilis
GGGCTACCCGGCACGCCCGGGCTACCCGGCACGCCCGGGCTACCCGGCACGCCCGGGCTACCCGGCACGCCCGGGCTACCCGGCACGCCCGGGCTACCCGGCACGCCCGGGCTACCCGGCACGCCCGGGCTACCCGGCACGCCCGGGGATGGCCCAGGTGCTTCTCCCGGGCCACCAACCCTGTAATCTCCCCCGACTGCCTCTCGGTGTCGTGTCACGCCCAACCTTAGATGGAAAGTACATCCTTCAGCCAGTCCCAGCGCAGAAAAAATTAGACAATGACCCAATGGGAATTAGGTTCATTAAACAACGAATTAACACACAAAAGGCAGGAACCAACATGTCTTGAAGAAAAAGCTGTGCGCAAAAAAAAAAGCTGTTGGCATAGGAGTGCGTGGCTAGATGGTCTTTTTTAGCTCCACCCTCTAGTTAGGAAAGCTGCTAAATTATAGGGATCAGGGGAGACTGAATGGAGTTGGCTTCTGCATCATTTTATAGTCTGGAAAGCCTGTTTTTGTCACCTTCTGTCACTGTTCCACGCTGTCCCATACCTGACAGCCTTCTACACTAGAACACATTGCATATCACTCTGAAACATTATCTTGGCAATCCTTTTCATTTCCTGTCTTCTAGTTTCACTTGAGAAGAAACTTCTTTGAGTCACTGTCTTCCCAATTACCCTCTCAGGTTCAAAACATCAAGGCAAGTAGATTCCATGAAGGTTGGGGCATGCTCATTCCAGGAAGGTTGGGCATAGGGCACTCACAACCCAAGACCTCCTGTTGACAATGTTCAGCCCACTCCAACCCTATCAATAGTCCACCTCAGCCACTCTCTTCCTTGCTGTCATGCAGATTGGTCCCAGATTCAGGCTGGTGGGGGTCCAGGACAGGACATTCACTCTTATATGAAACTGTTGAGCCTGGTCAGCAGCACTGCTGTTTCTACACCTGGGAAGGGTGGGAGAAGGGGTCATGGAGTGACCTCTTGGAGGGAGTCCACATGGAGGGAGTGAGCAAGGGGAAGGCTAAAAGTGAAGAAAAATGGGGTGAGGGGGGAAGGTCTTACCAGTTCTCTCTCTCTCCTTAGCACATCTCCTATGGGGGAAAAAAGCTTACCATTGTGAGTTCAGCCAGCTTTAAGCACAAACTTTCAACCCAGGGTCCGCCCAAACAGTCTTTAAGCCACTTTGATACATAAGGGTCTAAGAATCTCAAAGGAAACAGATGATTAAACTCCAAGCTCCCAGCAGCAAATCTGAGTCTGAACCAGGAATCTAGAGATAATAAAGACCCACAAAGCTAAGGTACAAAGCACTTACCCTTGGAGGAGGAAGGTCCATAGGAGCAGCAGAGTAGAGACACAGTTGGTGATGATCCACATCATTAGATAGGTCTGAGGAGGCTGTGGGAATAGGAAAAGGCCCCTGTCAGCTGCCAGAGCCTCACAGGGAGTATGGAGGGAAAATAAGGAAGGGTCAGAGTTAGGGAGAGCGAGGCATGGAGGAAGAAAAGGAAGGGGCACAGTCCCAGGGCCCTTACGATAAGCCAGACAGGGTACTGCATCTGCTGCAGCAGCTGGCAGTCGTTGGTGGTGACAGAATCCACCCCTGCACACCAGAGTAGGGAGAAGAGCCAGGACTTGTTCACTACAAATAGGTTCACTGAGGTGTTATCCTGATGCAGTGCCCTGTGAAGGTGGGAAATAAGCAGGGAACATTTAGAATTGTAGGGCACTAGGCATCCTGTCTCTCCTTGAATCTACAATATGCAAATCTACAGTTTTCAGCCTCTGACCAAAGTGGTTTTCTTTGCATAGCTGAACTCTGTCTCCTGATGGATTCTGCCTATGGGTCCCAGCTTTGCTGTCTGCACCCACACAAATGTGTCTCTCCTCTTTGTCCTGCAGAGGTCTTGCAGAGGTCTGAGGAACAGTGACTCTGTGTCCCTGAATCTTTTCCTCTCCAGGCCCAACTACCCTGTTTCCTTCCACCATGACTCCAGGAATCTGGATTATTATTCCCTTCTCCATACAAAACTCTAATCTGATCTTGGTTCAAGTTATCGATGTGCCTTTTTTGTCTGAGACTAGGTCTCACTATTTTTGCCCGTGGAACCACAGGCTCACATTGCCTGGAGTACCACAGACTCAAGCAATCCCCAGCCTCAGCTTCCCAGGTAGCTGGGATTACAGGCACATGCCACCACACCCAGCTTTTTTTGGAACTAGGTCTCACTATGTGCCCCAGGCAGAACTTGAACCACGATCCCTAGCCCCAGCCACTTCATAGGCTGAAGCTTACAGGCACAAGCCACTGTGCCTGGCTTGATGTGCCTTTTAAAGTACAGCACCTGCATCTGCTCATAGTATTCCAAGCGGGCTTGGATCAGCATTGAATAGAGCAAAATCTCTCCCAGATTCTGGAAACTAGGACTGTAGGGAGGCAGCTGAGGGTCAGGTTAGCTTTCAGCAATATAATTTTGCACTGAGGGCTCCATAGGAACACTGTTCAGTCAAACCTTGATCTTTTTCACACACTTTTCTGCCACTGCCACTGTTTCCTCTCCTGTGTGTGTGCAGTTGAGTTTCTTTTGGGCCCTCCACATAAGTCTTAGATCACTCAGGGCCTGTATTTCTTCATCAGCATCATTCATTAATTCATGTCTTTTGGAAGCAGGATCAGCAGTTGATGATGAGCAGGGTGAGAGGAGAGTGAGGATCCAACCTGATATTGTGTCTCCATTGTGCCAACCCAGAAATAGTTCCTTGGAATACTTTATGATAACTGGGTTATTGTTCTGCCTACAGTTTTTCTCTCTAACTATGAGGACATTAGAAGAGACCTTGCAATGGTGTGTTTTGAAGTCCATTTGTGTTGACCAGCTGTGCCAGCTTCTGGGGCCCAGCCCAGCTCAGGTCTGAGGTTCTTGCATGTCTCTCCCTGTCTCCATCCTCTCTTACACTTATTTCACTGTGGTGGAATGAAATCTTAAATCCTTCTCATGGCCTACAAGGTACAACCCAATTTGGCCCCTGGCCTGTCTCTCCAGCCTTGCCTCCCCCTTGCTCATGAAGGCTGCTGTTTCTGCTCTTCTGCAGCTTTTCGCACTGTTTGTTCTTTGTGGCCCCTCAGGTCTCTGTTCAGACACCACTTCTAATTTAATCAGAGTGCCCCACCCAGCCCTACCCTTGCAGAGGTGATCCCTGCTCTGTTACTTCTCCCCATTTTATTGACTTCAGACCACTTATCACTATCCAATGTGCAAATATTTTGTGCACTGCTTTACTGTTTATTTCACTAGTATGTGTGATATGAGCCTGCAATAAATAGTGCCTGATTCATAGCAAGGACTTGATAAATATTTCTTGTATGAGTAAAGGAATGAATGGCCTTTGCCCTCCCTGCATTGCCTCTCCCCAAAAGTCTCACGTGATTCCCCTCAGCTGCTTTCCTCTGGCACTCACTTGATGTCCAACCGTGGCAGGTCTTGGTAGGGGAGGTTGAGAAACTGGGGCCTCTTGGTTCTGTTGCCTCCTCGGTGTCCGTATATCTGGCGCATCCCGGGGGCCCGTTGTTGGACATTAGCTCGATCTTCATCGGGTAACCAGAGCACCTGTTCAGGGAGGACGAACATGAAGCTGTAGAAGGCCTTGGGATTCCAGGGCCTAGGGAGCAGTGGCAGAGAGGTTTTATCACATGGTAGGGTCTAGGTACTGGGATAGGACACAGGGGCAGGGCCACAAAAAAGGACCCCCGTGACCTAGAGGGCAGGGAAGTGGGGAAAAAGGGTGGAGAGGGCTTGGGATCCTGACAACATCACCATGGCTTGGGGCACCCTTGCATTCAGCACAGTCTCCAATGTCTGGTTCACAAAAGTGTCATGGTATGTGTGGTTTCTTGGTGGACGCCGCAAGTCAAACATGACGGAAAGGTTGAGGACTGCAGCTTCCTTCAGTAGCTCTTCCAGTGTGGGTACTGTCTGATTTTCAGCCTCTTTCTGGTCACGGCCCGACAGCTGTTTGGCCCCCCAGAAAGGTCGTCTCTATAAACACAGAAAAATAATTTGAAAGACTAGAAGTAACCTGCAGGCCAGCTATCTCACCACCACCATATTTGTTCATTCTCCCTCACTTGCTGACTAACTCTCACCCACTTTGAGTGACAGTCTTTCCCTAAAGCATGACCCTCTTCTTTTTTATGTGGTCCTTACTCTGGCACCTTACTCTTTGTCCTACCCTCCCCATTTGCTGACTTCTTTTCTCTACTACACTTCTCTTTGGTCACACAAAGACCACTGGGATCTCAACCCCTTGGTCTCCTCCTAATCCATCAGCCTCTTTTGGAGGCACCTACCTCCCCTACTCAGTGTCCTTTCACAGCTTGAACTACTTTTCCAGCATCCTCAAATACTTTTCTGTCCCATCTGTCCACAAATCTCAAACTTTCATGCAATTCAATTGTCTGCACTTCCCCCCACACACCCCTAAAACTGTGGTGCTGAGCATACCATGTGGGTTGTTGACATTGTGGACCTGTTTTTCATCCTCAGTGCTGCTTAGCCATCTTTTTACTTACAGCTCCCTCTCCCATTCTCCTATTCCAAATCTCTGTCATTCTCCTCTCCCTGCTTCATAATCAACAAGAGACCTTACCTCCTGGTCTGTGACATGGAACAGCTTGTTGTCAACCTATGCATTAAATATTTATTCTGTGCTAGGTGGTGTTAGAAGTACTTTATGTGTATTAATTTATATAGTCTTCCCAAAAACAGTAACTACAAGGCACTTACTGTTTTTATTCCCGTTTTCCAGGGGGAGGAAAATGATTAACAGATTAAAGAATGTTGCCAGGTTCAGACAGCTAGTAACTGGTAGAGCTAGAATTCAAGCTCAGACATTTTTTCCTCTTAATCACTCTCATGTGTTACCCTATATTTAAATGAGGGGGAAAAAAGTGACTTGCCAAAGTATACATGTAGTAATCCTACAAAGTGAGACCTGTTTATGAACATATATATATAATTGCATATATATATATATATATATATATATATATATATATATATATATATATATATATATATATATTGCATGTGTATGTGTGCCCAGGTGTTAACAGTGACTATCTCAGCTAGTATGGGAGATTTTAATTTTGGGTTCTGATGTTTTATTTTTCCCCCTTTCAGTAAAGAACATGTTTTACTTCTATGATCAAAAGGGGAAGAACTAAGAAAATAAAGTATCACTTTTGGTGTTTTCCACCACCTGAAGAATTGAAGTCTGTGCTCTGAGTCTGGCATTTAGAGCCTTCTAAGAACACACCTCTGCCCCCACCCCACCCCAGCCAGTCTCACCCCTCCCCCCCATTACACTCATAAATCTGATCTCCCAGTGCCATGGAGCCACTTTTTGTCCACTCTTGCTTCATAAACTGCCCAGGCATCTTTTTCGAAACCCACCCTGCCAAGCAGTGCCTTCTCTCTCCCCTATCCTCTGTAACGATATTGCTATCGCTCTAGGTTTCATATTCTGATAGCCCGTTGCATACACTTGCTTCTTTACTAGGTGGGAGTGACTTGAGGGCAGAGACTATCTGTATTGCTCAGCACAGGGTTCATTCAGTAAATCCTTATCAATGAGTGAACTCTGTTCCAGTGCCTCTGCGGGTGACTACCTCTTCCTGGAGGTTGGCCTCGCTCACCTCTAGGAACCAGGCCCCAGCATTGAGGCTCTTCAGTTCAGTCAAGGAGAAGTTGCTGCTGTGGGCAGTGATTCGGTCTGGGAACACATCGGCCACATTTGTGGTCCTGCTCAGGTGTTCATCGTGCATGAGGAATGGTACCCCGTCGGAGCTAAGAGATCAAGGAGTGTCAGAGGGCCAGGCAGTCCTCTTCTGGAGTTTCCCTGCTGTGTCCCTCAGCCCCCCCCCCATCTTCCCTTACCTGACCATCACATCAGTCTCGTACACAGTAGCTCCACAGTCTGCTGTCTTCCTCAGGGACATCAGGGTGTTCTCAGGGGCCAGCTGTAAGAGGGAATTGATGAAGAGGTAGCAGAGAAGTGTGGGGGCCTGGGAAGTGTGGGGGCCTGGTGACAATAGCCCTGCACTTCTAGCATTCTTCCCAGAACTCACCATGGGGGCCCCTCGGTGTCCTATCAGCCCAGGCTTTTGGGGTAAGTCTCTGAGTTCCATGATACAGGGTGAGGAGATGCATAAGGGGACCAAGTAAATGGCCAGGGAAAATCCAAAAAATAGGAGCAGTAGCAAAATCTTGGGACCTGTGGCAAAGAGTAGAGAATAGGCTGTATAGAAAGGGCCAAGAGTAAGCTCTGGGAGAAGAAAGCAGAGTACAGGTGGGAGGCCATGCAGTGGGAGGCAGGACAATCAAAGGCCAGTGATGGGTGTTTTTGTTTTTTTCTGAGGGGGGATATATTTGGCACCTCTTTGGTGGAGATGGTAGAAGGTATCAGCCACAGGCCAGGCCAGAAGGGTGACGCCAGCAACTGCTCCAATATGAAGGAATGGGGCTGTGGCCTGTGGACAAGAACTGGTGAGGAGGGCTCTTCTTCCTGGTGTGCTTTCCCCTCTCCTCCTAAGACCTGGCTTTTGGAATTTAGAGCTACTTGCCATCTTAGATGGCCAGGGAGCAAGCTATGTTCTGGGGTTGATTGCAGGCAAAAGCTCCCACCTAGGTGTTGGAGATCAGCCACTCACCTGCAGTGACAGATGTAAGCTATGCCACTCCTGCTGCCATTGGATGTCCAGTCCCACAAGGCCAGCAACCACAAGAAATATAATGAGGAGCAGCAGTACCTGGGAGCCAGGGATGAACACAGTCTTCTTTGTTAAAAGAGCTGGGTTCATGGCTCATTGGCTCCCACCTGCCCTTTTGCTCTGTAGAGAGGGGACTGTTTCATACCGGCAGTATCCACCTGTCTTCTCTCACTCAGTAAATACTGGTTTTCAGGCCCTGAGTTCAGGCTCAGGGACAGATAGTGAGGTCCTAGGTAACTGGCTGGTCAGGAGGTGGATAGAGTGGCCCCCAGCCCAATTATTCCCATGCCTATACTACCTTGTGTACACAGTGCAGATGCAGAGGCTGGCCGCAGAGCCTCAGGAACAGGGCCAGGAGCTGGGGACAGAGTAAGGGTGGGAGTAAGGAGGCGTTAGGAGGGATCACTGAGGTGGATCCCTCAGGTCACTATCCCTTCCTCCCTTCCCCCTTCTGGCCCAGTAGCCAGGTTAGAGCTGAGCAGAAGCAAAGGGCTGTGGTGGGGTTAATTAAACTGACTGGTTCCCAGACCCACCAATAGCAGGGATGAATATGTGACCAGCAGAGAGATGACCAGCAGGAATGCCAGGGACCAATCCATCCAGTGTCCCCAGTGCTGAAATAGAAATCTGTGCAAAGGGAAAAGGAGGTATACAAGTAGGGGAAGGGGTGTTATTAGTGACCTGAGGGAGCTGGGGTGTGGATCCAGGAGGGCAACTGGAAGGTACTGAGGGGAAAGCACTTCATAGGACCAGGGACTTCAAGAATTGGGGAGCCTTCAGGAGAGTTACTCTAAGGAGGTTGACTTTCAGGAAGCTGGAGAGGGCTGGGAATTACTGGGTGTGTGTGGGGGTCTCAGTGTGGGGAGGAAGCTGACAAGTTTGCCAAGGGGGTGGAGGGCATGACACACTCATTGAAGTTGTGCAGGTCATTGAGAAGGACGAGCCCGATGTACAGCCAGCCCAGGGAGAGGAGGAAGGTGAGGAAGAGCAGGCCAAACCAGATACAGTCGCACTGCAAAGGGGTATGAGAGAAGCTCACAGCCAATTGGTCCCCTCTTCTAGTACAGAGTCCCCAACGGATGGCAGCTCAGGGGTCTTTCTGCCAAGCATTGGGTTGCTCTGCTCTGCTGAGGCAGTTCTTTTCCTATTTGAGAAAGATTTTCTTCCTGAGGAGAGTGAGCCCCTTCCCCCCAGCTGTTTCTGAGCATATTTTGCCTTCTGATCCCCTCTATGTGGTCTGTGACTCAGACTTCCACCCTCCCTCCATCCCTACTCCACCTTGCTGACTTGCATCCTTT
The DNA here is from genome assembly GCA_004024945.1 of Uropsilus gracilis. Taxonomy (NCBI): domain Eukaryota; kingdom Metazoa; phylum Chordata; class Mammalia; order Eulipotyphla; family Talpidae; genus Uropsilus; species Uropsilus gracilis. The sequence goes on from PVHY01014310.1 coordinate 29,370, forward strand.
CTTGGGGGCATTTCCTCCAGTGGCAGCTATACAGGCAGTGGAGGCAGCGGGTCCAGATGGAGCAGCAGCTGGGGGATTCAGCCATGGTGAGGGCCTGGGGAAAGGATCACTGGGACATCAGGGACCTCAAAGAAGGTGGATGCCAGCCTCCCTCCCAGTGCATCTGAGGAGCAGGGGTGGGTGGGGGAAAAAGCAGAGCAGAGGCCTGGGCTGCTTGCTCAGCGAGTCGCAGGTCAAGCCCTTGCCAGATTGGATGAGGTGATGAGCAGAGGTGGACAGCCTCTGGGGTCTTTCTTGTCTTTTAAGCTCGATACCTGGAGAATCAGTGTGACACCAGGGAGGTCTGTCCTCTTTACAGGCAAGAGGCACAACCACTCTCTCCAACTCCTCCCCATTTACCACCATGCGACTCTAGATATGGAGTGCTGGCCACGGGAGGGGTGGGGTGGAAACTCAGGAGAGACTTCTCATGGTGGGGCCAACTCAGTTTAGCAAGTCGAGGCAGATTTGGCCAAGCATGAGGCAGCACGCTGAGGAGCCTTCCACCTCAGGAACACAGTAAACTGAAGCAGAACTTTCAGTTCTGACCTGGGGCTAAGGAAAGCCTAGCTAGTTGGCCAGTTGCTATGGATACAGAGTTGCACACTTCACAAAGCCCTTACTGAAAGATCCTCTGTCTCCACCCCCAGGGGGGCAGGGGATACCACTAATAAAAGGAACCTGAGGGGAACAGTTTGCCTGGATCACCCCCAGCCTTCTAAAGAAACCCTTTTCCTGGCCACAGAGACCTGAAAAATCCAAGTCTGCCCTCTTCTCAGTCCAGTCCCTTCCTGCCCAGTCATCCCCTGACCCAGGCCAGGAACCCAGTCCACCTCTCCCCTTTCTGGGGCCCCACCCTCTGAGTTCACTTAGGTGGAAGTACAATAAATGCAGGGCAAAGGTGTGCTGTGTTGGGGGTGTGTGTGGTTGTCTTGCAGCAGGGGCTCCCTGCACCTTGTACTTTTGGGTCAGCCTGAGATCAACTTGCTTACTGATTCCCCGAAACTGGGCTGAGTGTGTGATCTGTGTGTATGCACTCTGTCAGGACAGATGGGTTTCTGGATGAATTTGAGTTTGTAAGGGAGCCTTGGGTACATTCAAAGTTTGTGTGGTCTAAGAGATACCACCCCTTGTCACCTGAACTCCCTGAGTCTGTGGAATCTTAGGGAGGTGCATGGTGGCTGGGTCTCCGGAAAGGAGGGCAGGTGCAACTGCTCTTGAAACTGCTCTCCTTACCCCATGCTTGCTTTGGGAAAGGTTTAGGGTAGGGCGGGTAGGGGTGGGGGACTGGAGCTAGGGAAATGGCCTGGGAAAGAAAACCTCTTCCAGAATTCCCTCCCAGAAAAAGGCCAACCCAAAGGAAGACAGGTCCCTCTGTCTCTTCTCATCCAGGGACTAGGTTGCAGCAAACAGCCCTGGGCTCTGTCTGCACCACCTGCTTCCCCTCAGGTCCTGTCCCTGAACCCCAGGCACTGCCTTTCAAAGTCTTTATCTCCCTCCAGATCAGGAGCTGAGCAGCTTGAAAACCCCAGTCAGGGTAGCTGAGCAGGGTTGCTGCTCCGACCCTAGGCCCATTCCAGGTCAATTGGACCCCACATCCTCCAGCCTCTCCCAGCTGTGGCCCCCAGCCTTCCCAAGCCCTCACACCTTTTCTCAGCGGCAACTCCACTCTGCTCTCTGCTCAGCACTGCACAGCTTCCCAGCTCCTCTCTGAGTTGTCTGCCTCCTCCCTCTTCCAGTCCTTGGCTCAGCCCCACCGGTCAAACAGGTGGCATTGTTGCCACCTACAGGAGGCTGGGCAGGTCCTCTCCAAAGGCCTGCAGTCGACTCTAAGGTCTGTGCCCAGCCCTGAGGGGGAAATGGGAGGGAAGAGTGAGAGGGCAAGCAGAGCTGCTTGTTACTCCCTACTCACTGCTGTCTCCGGTCAGGGGGCTTGGGGCAAGGAATTCCTTTGTGCAGCTTTCCCTGTCCCTCCTCCTACCCCCCTCTCAGTCACTGCCCGGGCTTTGTCCTGGCTCAGAGAAGCGAGGGCTCAGGTCACCCACAGGCGGGAAGCTGGGGGAGGTGACCACACAACACACAATTTTGCAATTTGGCAGTAAGAAGGGGCCCAGTCTGTCCCCTCAGGGTATGTGTGTGTGTGTGTGTGTGTGTGTGTGTGTGTGTGTGTGTTTTGCAGGAGCAGCTAGCATCTACTTTCAAGCTCCTTGGGAGGTTGGGAGGACAGCTTAATTGATAATTCTCCCCTCTTGGGATCCCATTTCTATTTTTGCAAGGTGCATCTAGAAAAGACAGAGTTGCATGCTACTCTCTGAACTCCGGGCAGCAGGTCACCCTGTTTCTATGTTGGGGGTCCCCATGGGCCTGTGGATCTGGGGTGACTCTCCCAGTCCTCCCCTTCCTCCCATCCATTCTAACATTCAGATGCTCATTCAGGACATGGGAGAACTTGTCATTCCTGCGTCCTTAAGGCATTTCAAGTCTCTTCAAAAATCATTTGAGGAGTGTACAGTATGTTAAGTCAGAATCAGGGGCTTTTGGAAGATGAACACATACAAAAGATGCTGTTAGGACACCATCAATGGGAGAGGACTGGCTGACTTGCAGCAGCAGCTTGGGGCTGAAGTCCAAGGCTCTGGATGGGCTAGGGGCTAGGCTGATTGACTTTCCCCTCTCTCTACCTTGCAGCCTGGCTAGTGCACAGAGTAGGTGGGAAAGGATGTCTTCTGTGTAAAGGTAAGGTGTTTACCCCTCACCCCCACCCCCACACTGGATTTGGAAGTGAGAAGACTGGCTCTCTTATGCCAAGTGCCAGCCCCCCTCCCTCCCTCTCTGCCTTCCCATTGTATCCAGGGGCTCTTGTTGGCAATGGCAGAGGCTCCCTTGCTCCCTCAGCATTAACATGCAAAGAGAAGCAGGGCTGCTTGCTGGCAGGAGGCCAGAGAGGACTGACTAGTCACCTAGTCCTCCTGTAGGATTTATTCTAGACAGGTTGTCCTTCAGTTTTTCTTTGCTTGGACTCTGTGGTGGATTCTGGAAGTTTTGGCTTTCATGTGCAGAGTCCTGGGGATGGGGGTGTTTGGGGAACTTTAGTTTGGCTGGGGCTGGAGGAGGGGGGGTTGGGATTCAAAATGCATGGATATGAAGCTCTGGGCTTATAAATGCCTCAGAAAGCTGCAAGGCCAGTTGGCAGCCTGTGTATGGTAATCCATGGCTGGCCCCTTTTTAGCTTTAAACTGATGCATAATAAGGAGGAAGCCACACCCTTGCCTCTCCTTTTGAAGGAGAAAGAAACCTAAGGTGCTATGCTGTCAGAACTGGGCAGCAGGGCAGTCCCATGCTCCTGCTATGCCAGGACTCTGGGCCTCAGGACATTAGAATAACCACCACACTTGGCTGAGAATCACACAGCTTTGGTGTTAAACCTGGGGTTCATGTCCTGTATTAGGAGCAAGGGGCTGGTTAGTCTCAGGAAACTCCAGAATACTGGATATTAACTCAGGCTGAGGTGACTAAATCATTATCAAATACATAGCTGTACCATCTCCACTTGGGATGAGAGGCAGGGTCACTTGCTACACACTGATAGTGACTGTCCCTATCTCTAAGATGGAAGCCCTCCCCAAAACATACTTTAGACAAAATAAAGTTTTTACCACTGTGCAAACCTCTAGGCTAATGATATGGAATCCACCATGAAGTGGTCAAGGCATGAGGTGATCAGTTGTTTGAAAGATAGAATGGCCTCATGGAAAGAAGAGCAAAGAAAGGACTCCAGCCCTCTAATAATTATGCTGGGTTAAAACTGCATAAAGACCCTGTCCCTGATGATGATTTTCTTATGTTGAATTGTCTTTTAATAAACTCTTAGTCGATATCTGCAGGATTAGAGTTTCCATTATTTCTATTTCTTGGAGAGTAATAGTCCTATTACTAACTTTGTGACTTAAAAAATGTTACTTCTAGCTAGGTTTGGTGGTGCACGCCTGTTGTCCCAGTGCAGGGAGGCAAGAGGCTTGGGATTGCTTGAGTTCGTGGGTTCGAGACTACCCTGGGCAACATAGTGAGTGAGACCTGGTCTCAAAAAAGCAACCAGGCACCATGGTGGGCGCCTGTAGTCCCAGCTACCTGGGAGGCTGAGGTTGGGGGTTGCTTGAGTCCACGGTACCCTGGGGAAACATAGCGAGACCTAGTCTCAAAAAAAAAAAAATAAAAGGACAATGATCCACCTTGAATTTTTTTAGAGGAACATATAAAATTATGGCAGGCACACAGAGATGCTTAGTAAATAAATACATAGCTCATTTTCCCCAAATCTGGACTGCAGGAGGTTCTACAGTGGTGGTCACAGGCCTTGCTGGCTCATCTTTCTCATTTCCAAAGGAAAGTCACAGCTGGTGTTCCATATTCTTCTCTGAGGAAGAAGGTAGGGAAGCATGGGCACATTATGACTCCTTAATAGTGCAACTAGGGTGTAAAAACAGGTTGAAATTTTATTTTCCTTTCTGGCACAGAAAGAGCTTTCCAAACAGATAAACTAAGATTTATTTATTCACTTAACATTTTAAAATATTTCATTTACCTCTGCAACAGGGAAGACAACTGAGGGTATAGATAAAACATTTACAACTCAAAGATGTGAGGACAGGAAAGATCCCAACCTCATTGCTGAGGTGTGGGTGAAGGATGGATTCCAGGTCACTATGCTAGGTCAAGTTCCACAAGTAAGACAAGCTGAGACAACCTAGGAAGGAAGAAGACAGCCTCAGCCTCATTGCCATCTGGAGACAGTCTTAACTAGTCACAAATAAGAAAGAGCTAGATAGTATTGGGGACAAGTTACTGCTGAGTTGCTGGAGCCAGGTGGTTCTATCTTGGTAGGTAGCTTAGCAAACTTTCTGGAGAAGAGAGTAGCTGTCTGGGGCTGAGGTGCTGGAGAATAAGTGCCAACATCCAACAGATTCCCTTTTCAGTAATAATGCGGTCCCATTGTACAACAGCAAGAAACTGGAAATCCAGGAGTCATCCAAAAAGCCCCTTTGGCTGTGACGTGAAAGGCTCTCTCAAACCAGACTGGGACAGAAGTGACAAGTCTAGCTTCAGCGGGCCTCTTCTTCAATAGGAGAGCAGCCAGAGAAGAAGCTGGTATTACTGGCCAAAGCGCGTTTCTTTTTCTTCCCAGGAGCTTTATTTTCTTGAGACTCTGTTGCCATATGGTTTGATTCTGGGAAGCTAAGGGAGGAGGCAGTCGGAGCTGTCTTCTTTAACGGCACCTGCTCCACATCACACATCTCTTTCAGGATCTAGGAAGGAGAAAGACAGGTCTGACTACATCTTGGGTAGGGACAGACATCCCTAGCACATGCTCAGTGGTGTAAGGTGTCACCTAAGATTGCTCTGTGGAAGAAAGCAGACTAGCTTGTGCCCAGATTTCAGCAAGTTGATTATATTCTTACTTCCCCCTTCCCTCCACCAATACTGGTTATAGCCAGTGCAGAGAGGGATGCTAATATAGTTGGAAATGCCTGCCATTTAGCCTACCTTGCTATTAGGAGTGGCACAGACAGGGTTGAAGAAGCTTAATCCTGGGGTGACCTCTGTGGGATCCTCCAGTTTGAAGGACCCTTCCGAATCCTGGGTCCGCTCAACAGTGCCTATCTCACTATCCTAAGAATCAAGGAGAAAGGCATATTAGAAATTCAACTACCAGGGTTACAAAGTCAGGCTGTGCTCCTTTAACCAGCCTGGAGGGTTTCATCAGTCAGTTTAAGCCAGTCTTAAGGAGACCCGATTTGGGGGAGGTTGCAGGGCATGAAGGCAAAAGAGTGAGTATGAGCAGTGCACAGGGCACAGTATGAGGCAAGTTTGTTTTTTTTTTTGAGACTACGTCTCGCTATTTTTGCCCGAGGAACCGCAGGCTCATGTTGACCGGGGCACCACAGACTCAAGCAATGCCCAGTCTCAGCTTCCCAGGTAGCTGGGATTACAGGCGCGCGCCACCACGTCCAGCTATTTTTTTGGAACTAGGTCTCGCTACGGGCCCCAGGCGGGACTCAAACCGCGATCCCTAGCCCCAGCCACTTCATAGGCTGAAGCTTACAAGCACGAGCCACCTTGCCCGACCCTGAGGCAAGGTTTTAAAAAGGACAAGCCTTGGCTATTTCTTTGGTTATTCTCACTTCAATCTGCAGTATCCCACCGAGCAGCCACTCAGGGTGTTAGCTGTATTGGCTTTCCTTTCAAGGGTGGAAACTGAGGCCTGAGAGAGATGTTACTTAGGTGACTTGGTGGCAGAGATTGAATTATAACCTGTTGTCATGGAAACAGAACAGCATAAAGAGTTGGGAAGCCTGAAGTCTAATCTTAGCTGTCATGACCAACAGTGTAATATCCTGCAAGTCACCAAAGCAAGCATCTCTGGGCCTTAGGTTCCTTCTCTGTAAAATGGAAGCACTGGATTAGACCAGGGGTTTTTAACAACTGACATTCTAAGAGGAAGCCCAACATATGCAAACAGTTAAGAGCAAGTTGCTTTGGTTCAAGTTGAGTCAAAGCAAGCAGTTAGACCACATTGCCTCTTCCCAGAGACACTTCTATGGAGTCACCAGAGTACTCTAGAACCCACAATGAGACAATCATGGAAACAGATAATCTTTAAGGTAGCATCTTAACCCAACCTCTAGCTTTCTACTTAAATCCTCTAATGCCTATCTACCTTAGAACGCAAGACAAACTTATGTCATTTGTAGCAAAATGGCTGGAGCTAGAAAGAATCATGTTAGCGGAAATAAGTCAGAAAGAAAAAGAGAAATACTGGATGGTCTCACTTATATGAGGGATATATGGAAAACAAAATAAAAAAATAAAACTGCCAACAGAACTGAAGCATAGAGCAAGAGAGGGGGAGGAAGGTAAAATCGGGGGAAGGCACGAAAGATTAAGATGATGCACAGGTGATAAGGTGATGGGAGAACCTTGGGGTACACAATGATGTATTATATATATATATATGTATGTATGTATATGTATATATATATATATACACACACACACAACCAGTAAAAATAAATTTTAAAAGTCTCTAACAAGACATAGGGCAAAACTGTTTATATGTAGATGTGCATGATGAAAAAGAAATGCATGATAAGTGATCACTAGACTAAAATTGTTAGAATAATTGTTTGTCACATAGTTGTAGGAATGAGCTTTTGCTGAGAGCACACATACATGTTAAGGTGTAAGGGAGACGTGACCTGCTTGGTGCTGCCCTTCTCAGTGCACATTTTGTTCCCCTGGGTTTGCTATTGCTGGGAGGACAATGACAGTTAACTTGGCTCACAACAGTGGCTATTAGAAAGGAAAAATTTTGACAGGGTCTTTGGACCCCAGTGCCCTATGGTTGGCAATGGCAGCCAGCTGCAACACACCTTGCATGCCGGTGCACCCTGCTTTTGACCTGGAGGCTGCTAGGGACCTGCCATGGGTGTGACTGAGTGGGGTGAGTGTGTGAGCAACCCTGCATGCTTGGATCTTGTTGGGTTCAGGGAGAGTGGCCAGGGGGTGGGGTCCTAGAAGCCCCTCCTGTTTTACTCTCACTCCACTCCACTTAGTCCTCAGGAAGAATAGGAAGAAACAAAGAATACAAACACTGAAATAGAATGAGTGAGGGATCAATTAAAGATCCTGCCCACACATTTGAACATCAGGATGCAAGAGAAGAAACATCGAGAAAGCCATTGCATAATGGACAGAGAAACGACCATGGTGACGACCTATCACAGAATCACACCTGCAGCCTCATTAGGAGTGGATGGGACATAATTCTAGTTCTGATATGCCATCTAAGAGAACAAGAGGCCCCTCCTCATTCCATGGGAGAGGTAGGCTGCAGAACAGAGGCAATGGCTTCACAGCAAAGCGATAAAGTAAGGGAGAGAAAATGACCTGCAAAGGCAATCAATGTATGCCTCTCCACAACAAGTAACTTCTTTACTGACAATGGCAGGGGATTAGGCCCCCTAAGCCAGAGGACAGAGGTATAAGCCAAAGAGATAGCAAAACAGCAGAGGGAACAGACAATGAGTGACCTCAAATGAGCACGGACTGGCTGCCCAATGCAAAGTTAAGACTGAATACCTACCAGCACATTTACTGTGTCCCAGGAACACAGCCCCTCACCCAGCAAAAGGACATTGCCACAGGAAAAAAAGAGACCAATGGCCTTAATATAGATCAACAAACACCAAGGAGAGAGGAGTCTGAGTGAACAGAGGGGGTCTCGGGGGAGGGGAAGGCATTCCAATAATCATTTGCTGATGTTGTAAGAAATTTAAAGAAAGAATAAAAGGGGGGGGGGGGGAAAGAAAGGAAAAATTCCTGAGTCTTCCTAGAGCCATGGAATAGCCAGTTCCTATGGATATGGTCTAGGTATTGTCTCAAGATGCCAGAAGGATTAACGTCCTGAAAGCTCCCACCTCAGCACATGACCCTTACAGTTTCAACTAAGTCACTGGACTAGTTTGATCCTGTATGTCTATTGTCTATATCTTATTCCTGTTTCAGAAACTTTACAGCCAAGGCTGAGGGTAGGGAGCAGGATTCCTGGGAATGGCTGTGGTTTCTGAAGGGGCTGCGTGGATAGACCAATAGTGAAGGAGGACTAAGAAGTGAAAAGACATTTTCTAGTTGTAGAGGAAAAGGGGGAGGGTACTTGTAGGAGACTCAAAATTTCAGGATGGAAGGTAGAATAAAGGGGAAGAAACTAGTAAGAAGTCTGAAGGGATGGTGAAGGCAATAGCACTGATCCTACCTTGCTTTGCTGACGGTTCCTACACTTTGTGGGGTCACAGCTACAGTCCATGCCACAGTCCAGTTTTTGTCTCCTGCACCCACATTGTTTGTTCCCACACCAGCCCTTGCAGGAACACTGTAAAACAGGTTGTAGAATGACATCTTACTAAAAGGGTTAGAAAGTTAGTTTAGAGCACTGTATCTTTATTTTGCAAGTCTTTCTAGAAAAAAAAATGGAAAGCACCATCATCCTTACCAAACTTCTACGTCTTTATTCCTTTCTTCTTCAGTGGAACAATCACCAAAAATGACCATAAGTTTACTAAGAACAAGCTATGCTTGACAAATCCATTTTCCTTTATGGACAGTATGTGTACAAGACAAACCAAAAAGACAACATAACAATGCAAGGCAGCTGACAAAGACCCATAATTTTTTGGGCAAAGTGAGCTGGATGGTAGTAGGGTTAGGTATATTCAAGAACTGAGTACAGAGTTATTCAATAGCTTTAAATCTACCCTGTTGTACTTTCACCCAACTTACTGTGTCCTCAATCGATGCATTCAACACCTTAATAAGTCATTGATAGGAAACAAAATGATTCACATTTTGTATAGCCTATCTATCTATCTATCTATCTATCTATCTATCTATCTATCTATCTATCTATCTATCTATCTATCTATCTATCTATCTATCTATCTATCTATCTATCTATCTATCTATCTATCTATCTATCTATCTATCTATCTATCTATCTATCTATCTATCTATCTATCTATCTATCTATCTATCTTTCTATCTATCTATCTATCTA
>PVHY01014311.1:0-38809 GCA_004024945.1 Uropsilus gracilis
ACCTTTCAGGAGAACTGCCAGCGTTTTCAGCACGAATGCCCCTGAATCCAAACAGACTCCAAAGGAGCAGTTTGTATCTTTTGAAACTTCTTTGTAGTTTGATGTTTAAAGATGAAATTTCTACAATTTCCACATTTGATGGTGTTCCATAGGATACCAGTCAGTCCATCTGACCTCTGGCTCTTAAGTTTCAGGATTTATGCACATCCAAGAAACCCATGTGGGGATTCAAAATCCTGCAGATTTCCACCTTTCAGGAGAACTGCCAGCGTTTTCAGCATGAATGCTCCTGAATCCAAACAGACTGCAAATAAGCAGTTTATATCTTGCAGTAACTTTTTTGTACTTTGATATTTAGAGATGAACTCTCTCTAGGTTCCACACTTGATAGGGATCCATAGGATACTAGTCCAATTCAACTCCAGCTCTTAAGTTTCATGATATCTAGCATTTCAAAAAAACCCATGTTTTCATTCAAAATACTGTGGATTTCAGCCTTTCAGGTGAAGTACCAGTGTTTTAAGTGAGTACAATTTTGAATCCAAATAGACTCCAAAGGAGCAGTTTATACCTTACAGTAATTCCCGGTACTATGATATTTATAGATGAAATCTTTCTACATTGCACAATTGGTGGAGTAGAATAGATAGCAGTCATCTCACCTCCAGCACTTAAGTTTCATGATTTCCAGCACCTCTTTGAAACCCTTGTTTTCATTCAAAATCCTAAGGCCTTTAAGGCGAACAGCCAGCGTTTTCAGCAAGAATGCTCCTCAATGCAAAAGACTCCAAAGTTGCTGTTTATATCTTATTGTAATCTCTGTACTTTGATGTTTAGACATGTAATCTTTCTAATGTGCACACTTCATGGAGTAGAATAGGATACCAGTCCATCTAACCTCAAGCTCTTAAGTTTCAGGATTTCTAGCACATCCTAGAAACCCATGTGTTGATTCAAAATCCCGTGGATTATGCTTGTGAGGCGAACTATCCGTGTTGTCAGCGTGAATGCTCCTGAATCCAAACAGACTCCAAAGGAGCAGTTTGTATCTTGAAACTTCTCTGTAATTTGATGTTTAGAGATGAAATCTCTCTAGGTCCACACTTGATGGAGTTCCATAGGATAGCAGTCCATCTCACCTCCAGTTCTTAAGTTTCATGAATTCTATCACTTCCTAGATAGCCATGTTTTCATTCATAATCCTGCAGATTTCAGCTGTTCAGGTGAACTGCCAGCGTTTTCGGTGCAAACACACTTGAATCGAAACAGACTACAAAGGAGCAGTTTTTATCTTACAGTACTTCTCTGTACTTTAATGTTTAGAGATGAAATCTCTCTAGCTTCCACAATTGAAGGAGTTCCATAGGATACCAGTCCAGTTCACCTCCAGTTCTTAAGTTTCATGATTTCTATCACAATCTAGATACCCATGTTTTCTGAAAAAACCTGGGGATTTCAGCCGTTCAGGCGAACAGCCAGTCTTTTCAGCACAAACACACTTGAATCGAAATAGACTCCAAAGGAACAGTTTTTATCTTACAGTACTTCTCTGTACTTAATGTTTATAGTATATAATGAAATCTCTCTATGTTGTACAGTTCAAGGAGTAGAATAGGACACCAATCCATCTCACCTCCAACTCTTAAGTTTCATGATTCCTAGCACGTCTTAGAAACACATGTTTTCATTCAAATTACGGCAGATTTTGACCTTTCAGATGAACTGCCAGTGTTTTCAACGAGAAAGCTCCTGAATCCAAGCAGACCCCAAAAGAGCAGTTTATATATTGCAGGAACTTTTTTGTACTTTGATGTTTAGAGATTAAATCTCTCTAGGTTCCACACTTCATAGAGTTCCATAGGATACCAGTTCATCTCACTTCCAGGACTTGTTTCATGTTTTCAAGCACCTCCTAGAAACCCTTATTTTCATTCGAAATCCTGTGGAGTTTGGCCTTTCAGATGGACTGGCAGTTTTTTCAGCGAGTATGCTATTTTATCCAAGCTAACTCCAAAGGAGCAGTTTATATCTTACTGTAACTTCCCTGTACTTTGACCTTTAGAGATGAAGTGTGTGTATGTTGCATACTTAGTGGAGTAGAATAGGATACCAGTCCATCTCCCCTCCAGCACTTAAGTTTCATGATTTCTAGCACCTCTTAGAATCCCTTGTTTTCATTCAAAATCCTGCGAATTTCAGCCTCGCGGCGAATTGCCAGTGTTTTGAGCGCGAATGCTCCTCAATACAGACTCCAAATGAGCAGTTTATATCTTACTTTAAGTTCTCTGTACTTTGATGATTACAGATCAAATCTCTATATGTTGGACTCTTCCTGGAAGTGAATTGGATACCAGTCTATCTTTCCTCCAGCTCTGAAATTTCATGAACTTCTTAAATTTCAGCACTTCCATGAAACCCATTTTTCATTCAAAGTCCTGCAGATTTCAGCCTTTCAGGTGAACTGCCAGCGTGTTCAGCGAGAACACTTCTGAATTCAGACACCAAAGGAACAGTTTATATCTTGCATTAACTTTTTTGCACTTTGCTGTTTAGAGATGAAATCTTTCCAGGTTCTACACTTGATAGAGTTACATAGGATACCAGTCCACCTCACCCCCAGCTCTTAAGTTTCATGATTTCCTGCACCTCTTTGAAACCCTTGTTTTCATTCAAAATCCTTCATCTTTTCAGGCGAACAACCAGCATTTTCAGAGAGAATGCTCTTCATGCAAAAGACTGCAAAGGTGCAGTTTATATCGTACTGTAATCTTTGTACTTTGATGTTTAAATATGTACTCTCTCTATGGTGCACATGTCATGGAATAGAATAGGATACCAGTCTATCTAACCTCCAGCTCTTAAGTTTCAGGATTTCTACCACATTCTAGAAACCCATGTGTTGATTCAAAATCCTGCATATTTCAGCCTTTGAGGCAAACTGTCATCATTGTCAGCACAAATGCTCCTGAATCCAAACAGACTCCAAAGGAGCAGTTGTATCTTTTGAAACTACTCTGTAGTTTGATGTTTAGAGATGAAATATCTCTAGGTTCCTCACTCGATGGAGTTCCATAGGATACCAGTCCACCTCACCTCCAGCTCTTAATTTTCAGGATTTTGAGCACTTCTTAGAAACCCATGCTTTCATTCAAAACCCTGCAGATTTCACCTTCAGGCAAACTGCCAGAGTTTCCAGTGAGAACGCTCCTCAATGCAAAAGACTCCAAAGTTGCAGTTTACATCTTATTGTAATCTCTGTACTTTGATGTTTAGACATGTACTCTCTTTATGATGCACTTTTCATGGAGTAGAATAGGATACCAGTCCATCTCACCTCCAGCTCTTAAGTTTCAGTATATCTAGCACGTCTTAGAACCCCATGTTTTCATTCCAAATCCGGCGGATTTCAGCCTCTCTGGAGATCTGCCAGCATTGCAGCGAGAACACTCCTGAATTCAAATAGATTCCAAAGGAGCAGTGTATATCTGGCAGTAACTTTTTTGTACTTTGACGTTTAGAGATGTATTCGCTCTCAGTTCCACAACTGAAAGAGTTCCAAAGAATACCAGTCCATCTCACCTCCAGTGTCCTAGAAAGGCATGTTTTCATTCAAAATCCTGTGGATTTTGGCCGTTCAGATGAACTACCAGCGTTTTCAGTGAGATGCTCCTGAATTACAAACAGATTGCAAATGAGTTGTATATATCTTTCTGTAACTTCTCTGTACTTTGATGTTTAGAGATGAAATCTCTCTACATTGTACATTCCATGAAGTAGAAAATACTAGTTCATACACCTCTAACTCTTAAGTTTCATGAATTCTAGCATGTCTTAGAAACCCACATTTTCATTCAAACTCCTGCAGATTTCCACCTTTCAGGCAAACTGCCTGCATTTACAAGCAGACACCAAAGAGCAGTTTATATATCGCAGGAACTTTTTTGTACTTTGATGTTAAGAGATGAAATCTCTCTAGGTTCCACACTTGATGGAGTTCCATAGGATAACAGTGCATCTCACTTCCAGCACTTTTTTCAAGATTTCTAGCAACTCCTAGAAACCCTTGTTTTCATTCAAAATCCTGTGGAGTTTGGCCTTTCAGATGGACTGGCAGTTTTTTCATCAAGTACCTACTTTATCCAAGCTAACTCCAAATGAGCAGTTTATATCTTACTGTAACTTCCCTGTACTTTGATCTTTAGGGATGAAACGTTTGCATGTTGCATACTTGGTGGAGTAGAATAGGATACGAGTCCATCTCCCCTCCAGCACTTAAGTTTCATGATTTCTAGCACCTCTTAGAATCCCTTGTTTTCATTCAAAATCCTGCGGATTTCAGCCTTTCAGGCGAACTGACAGTGTGTTCAGCAAGAACGCTCCTGAATTCAGACGCCAAGGAGCAGTTTATATCTTACAGTAACTTTTTTGGACTTTGCTGTTTAGAGATGCATTCTCTCCAGGTTCCACACTTGATAGAGTTCCATAGGATACCAGTCCATCTCAATTCCAGCACTTGTTTCATGATTTCTAGCTCCTCTTCATGTGGGAGCTGACCTGGAAATGGGAGTCTTGTGAAACAAAGCTTTCACAAGCTAGCTCTCTGCCCCCCGCAGGAGGGACAAATTGGGAGCTGACCTGTGTAGCAGGGGACCCTTGAGGCATAGCTCCCCAGATCCCAGGTGTTAGAGATGCTGAAGTCATGTGCTGCATGGTTATTAAAACGATTTGGGGGCCCTGTTGTCAGATCATTTTAATTGAGAGAATAATTCACATCAACTGTAGAAGAAGTTTTGGTAAAGGAATTACAAAAGTGCTAGCAATACACCTAAGGCAGTGAAACCCAATGAACTAGATAACTTTGCAGTCAGGAGACAATCATGGTGAACAGTAATCAGTTTAGCTTTCATGATTTCTAAAAAGATGATTTTTTAGGAATGTTTTGTAGTATCTAATGATAATCTGTCTTTCCGTTGAGATATTGACTTCATGTACTCATGGAATGTTGAAGTAATTCTTTTAAACACTATATATGCTGACTGAAATCTCAAATAAAGCAGCAGATTCACTGCTCACTGAGTGTGTGTATCTGTTCACCAATCGCCGGCCCTGTGTCTTTCCTGCCCCAGCTGAGCCTGGTTCCCCACGGCCTGCACCTGCACCCGACTGGTCCGTGGCATCTTTGAAACCCTTGTTTTCATTCAAAATCCTGGGTTCAGTCTTTCAGACAGATTGCCAGTTTTTTCAGTGAGTACGCTATTTTATCCAAGCTAACTCCAAAGGAGCAGTTTATATCTTACTGTAACTTCCCTGTACTTTGATCTTTAGAGATGAAATGTTTGTATGTTGCATACTTGGTGGAGTAGAATAAGATAGCAGTCCATCTTCCCTCCAGCACTTAAGTTTCATAATTTCTAGCACCCCTTTAGAATCCCTTGTTTTTATTCAAAACCCTGCGGCCTTTCAGGCGAACAGCCAGCATTTTCCGCACAAATGTTCCTGAATCCAAACAGACTCCACAGGAGCAGTTTATATCTTACTCTAAGTTCTCCTTAACTTTCATGTTTACAGATCAAACTCTATATGTTGACCTCTTCCTGAAACCGAATAGGATACCAATCTATCTTACCTCCAGCTCTTAAATTTCATGATTTCTTGCACTTCTTAGAAACACATTTTTCATTCACAGTCCTGCTTTTTCAGGCTTTCAAGCGAACTGCCAGCGTGTTCAGTGAGAACGCTCCTGAATTCAGACGCCAAAGGAGCAGTTTCTATCCTGCAGTAACTTTTTTTGACTTTGCTGTTTAGAGATGCATTCTCTCCAGGTTCCACACTTGATAGAGTTCCATAGGATACCAGTCCACCTCACCTCCAGCTCTTAGATTTCATGATTTCTAGCACTTCTTAGAAACCCTTGTTTTCATTCAAAATCTGGCAGCCTTACAGGCGAACTGCCAGCGTTTTCAGCAAGAATGCTCCACAAGGCAAAAGAAACCAAGGTGCAGTATATCTTATTGTAATCTCTGTACTTTGATGTTTAGACATGTACTTTCTCTATGGTGCACCGTTCATGGAGTACAACAGGATACCAGCCCATCTAACCTCCAGCTTCAGGATTTCTAGCACGTCCAAGAAACCCATGTGTTGATTCAAATCCTGCGAATTTCCGCCTTTGAGGCAAACTGTCAGTGTTGTCAGCACCAATGCTGCTGAATCCAAACAGACTCCAAAGGAGCAGTTTGTATCTTTTGAAACTTCTCTGTAGTTTGATGTTTAGAGATGAAACCTCTCTAGGTTCCACACTTGATGAAGTTTCATAGGATACCAGTCCACCTCACCTCCAGCTCTTAAGTTTCATGATTTCTAGCACCCCTTTGAATCCCTTGTTTTCATTCAAAATCTTGTGGCCTTTAAGGCAAAATGCCAGCGTTTTCAGCTAGAACACTCCTCAATGCAAAAGACTCCAAAGGTACAGTTTGTATCTTATTGTAATCTCTGTACTTTGATGTTTGGACATGTACTTTCTCTATGCAAGCTAACTTCAAAGCAGCAGTTTACATTCATGAAAACCCTTGTTTTCATTCAGAAATCCTGTGGATTTCAGCCTTTCAGGCGAACTGCCAGTGTTTATAGCAAGTAAGTTCCTGAATCCAGATTCCAGAGGAGCAGATTATATCTTGCACTACTTCTTTGTACTTTTGTGTTTAGAGATGAATCTCTCTACGTTGCACACTTCATGGAGAATTGGAAACCAATCCATCTCACTTCCAGCTCTTAAGTTTCTTAAGTTTTGTAACTTCTCTGTGCGTTGATGTTTAGAGATGAAATCTCTCTAGAGTGCACACTTTATGGTGTTCCATAGGATACCAGTCCATCTCACCCCCAGCTCGTAAGTTTCATGATTTCTAGCACTTCATGAAAACCCTTGTTCTCATGCAAAATTCTGCGGATTTTGGCCTTTCAGGTGAACTGCCAGTGTTTACAGCGAGTACGCTCCAGAATCCAGACTCCAAAGGAGCAGATTATATCTTGCAGTACTTCTTTGTACTTTTGTGTTTAGAGATGAAATCTCTCTATGTTGCACACTTCATGGAGTAGAAAAGGAAAACAATCCGTCTCACTTCCAGCTCTTAAGTTTCATATCTAGCACGTCTTGGAACCCCATGTTTTCATTCAAATTCCTGTGGATTTCGGCCTCTCAGGTGAACTGCCAGCTTTTTGAGTGAGAACGCTCCTGAATCCAAAAGACTCCAGAGGAGCAGTTTATTACTTTTGTAACTTCTCTGTTCTTTGATGTTTACAGATCAAAACTCTCTATATTCCACACTTGATGGAGGTACATAGGATACCAGTCCATCTCACCTCCAGCTCTTAAGTTTCATGATTTCTGGCACCTTTTACAAACCCATTTTTCATTGAAAATCTTGTTGTTTTTGGCTTCTCAGGTGAACTGCCAGTGTTTTCAGTGAGAATGGTCTAGATCCAAAGATGCCAAAGGAGCAGTTTATATCTTATATAACTTCTTTGTGCTTTGATGTATAGGGATGACAAATCTCTAGAGTGCACACTTGATGGAGTTCCATAGAATACCAGTCCATCTCACCTCCAGCGTTTAAGTTTCGAGATTTCGAGCACTTCATGAAAATCCTTGTTTTCATACAAAATCCTGCCAATTTCGGCCTTTCAGGCAAACTACCAGTGTTTACAACGAGTACGCTCCAGAATCCAGACTCCAAAGGAGCAGATTATATCTTGCAGTACTTCTTTGTACTTTTGTGTTTAGAGATGAAATCACTCTACATTGCACACTTCATGGAGGAGAATAGGAAACCAATTCATCTCACTTCCAGCTCTTCAGTTTCATGATATCTAACATGTCTTAGAACCCCATGTTTTCATTCAAATTCCTGCGGTTTTCAGCCTCTCAGGCGAATGGCAGCGTTTTGAGTGAGAATGCTCCTGAATCCAAAAGACTCCAGAGGAGCAGTTTATTACTTCTGTAACTTCTCTGTCCTTTGATTTTTACAGGTCAAAACACTCTACATTCCACACTTAATGGAGGTACATAGGATACCAGTCCATCTCACTCCAGCTCTTTAGTTTCATGATTTCTGGTACCTTTTAGAAACCCATTTTTCATTGAAAATTTGCTGTTTTCGGCCTCTCAGGTGAACTGCCAGTGTTTTCAGCGAGAATGCTCTAGATCCAAAGACATCAAAGGAGCAGTTTATATCTTTTATAACTTCTCTGTGCTTTGATGTTTAGGGATGACATCTCTCTAGAGTGCACACTGGATGGAGTTCCATAGAATACCAGTCGATCTCATCTCTAGCTTTTAAGTTTCATGTTTTCGAACATTTCTGAAAATTAGGAGCTGGGTGTGAGATGGACTGATATTCTATTCTACTCTATAAACTGTGCATGATTGGGAGATCTCATCTCTAAACATAAAAGTACATACAACTTACAATAAGTTATAAACTGCTCCTTTGCCGTATGTTTGTAATTCAGAGGCTTTCTGTGCAAAACGCAAGCAGGTGCCCTGTAAGGCCGACATCTGCAGGATTTTCAATGAAAACAAGCATTTCTCTGAAGTGCTAGATCATGAAATTCAGGAGCTGGATGTGAGATGGATTAGTATTCAATTCTACTCTATAAGCTGTGCAACGTAGGGAGACTTCATCTCTAAACTTCACAGTTCAGAGAAGCTAATGTAAGATATAAACAGCATGTTTGCTGTGTGTTTTCCGCAAGAACTCTCCTGAATCCAGGCTCCAAAATAGCAGTTTATATCTTGTTGTAACTTCTGTGTAGTTTGAAGTTTGGGGATTCACTCTCTGTATGTTTCACCCTTGAATGAGTGGAATAGGATACCAGGCCATGTCACCTCCAGCTCTTAAGTCTCATGATTTCTAACCCTCGGAAAAATGCTAGTTTTCCTTCAAAATCCTGTGGATTTCAATCTTTCAGGTGATCTGCCATTGATTTCAGCGAGAAGACTCCTGAATCCAAACAGACTCCAAAGGAGCAGTATATGTCTTTCAGTAACTTCCCTGTACTTATGTTTAGAGATGCAATCTCTCTATGTTTCACACTTGATGGAGTGCATTAGGATACCAGAACATCTCTCCTCCAATTATTAAATGTAATGATTTCTAGCCCTCTGAGAAACCCCTGTTTTCATTGAAATCCTGCTGATATTGGCTTTTCAAGTGAACTGCCAGTGTTTTGAGCAAGAAGACTCCTGAATCCAAACAGACTCCAAAGGAGCAGTTTATATCTTGCTGTAACTTCCCTGTAGCTTGATGTTTAGAGATGTAATCTCTCTATGTTTCACTCTTGAATGAGTGGAATAGGATACCAGACCATCTCACTTCCAGTTCTTAAGTTTCATGATTTCTAGCACTTCAGAGAAACACACGTTTTCATTAGAAATCTTGCGGATTTCAGCCTTTCAGGTGAACTGCCCGCATTTTCCGTGAGAACGCTCCTGAATCCAGACTCCAAAAGAGCAGTATATGTCTTGCTGTAACTTCCCTGTAGTTTGATGTTTAGGGATTCACTCTCTATGTTTCACCCTTGATGAGTTTAATAGGATACCAGGCCATCTCACCTTCAGCTCTTAAGTTTCATGATTGCTAAACCTCGGAGAAACGCGAGTTTTCCTTCAAAATCCTGCTGATTTCGGTCTTTCAGGCAAACTGCCAGCGTTTTCAGCAAGAAAACGCCTGAATCCAAACAGACTCCAAAGGAGCAGTATATGTCATACAGTAACTTCTCTGCATTTTCATGTTTAGAGATACAATCTCTCTATATTTCACACCTTATGGTTGCAATAGGATACCAGTCCATCTCACCTCCAGCTCTTAATTTTCATGATTTCTAGCTAAGAAACCCTTGTTTTCATTGAAAATATGTGAATTTCAGGCTTTTAGGTAAACTTCCAGCGATTTCAGCAAGAAGACTCCTGAATCCAAACAGACTCAAAAGGAGCAGTATATGTCTTACAGTAACTTCTCTGTATTTTGATGTTTAGAGATGCAATCTCTCTATGTTTCACCCTTGAATGAGTGGAATAGGATACCAGGTCATCTCACCTCCAGCTCTTAAGTTTTACGATTTGTAGCACTTATTAGAAACCCTAGTTTTCCTTGATATCCTGTGGATTTTAGCCTTTCAGGTGAACTGCCAGCCTTTTCGCGAGAAGGCTTCTGAATCCAAACAGACTCCAAAGGAGCAGCATATGTCTTACAGTAACTTCTCTGTATTTTGATGTTTAGAGATGCAATCCCCCTATGTTTCACACTTGATGGAGTGCAATAGGATACCAGTCCATCTCACCTCCAGCTCTTAAGTTTCCTGATTTCTAGCCCTCTGAGACCCTTGTTTTCATTCGAAATTGTGGGGATTTCGGCCTTTCAGGCAAACTGCTAGCATTTCCAGTGGGAAGATGCCTAAATCCAAACAGAGACCAAAGGAACAGTTTGTATCTTAGTGTAACTTCGCATTGGTTTGATGTTTAGGGATTAATACTCTATTTACACTTGATGGAGTTAAATAGGATACCAGTCCCTTTCAACTCCAGCTCTTATTTTTCACGATATGTAGCACTTATTAGAATTCCCTAGTTTTCCTTCAAATTTCTGTGCATTTCAGCCTTTCAGGCAAAATGCAAGCATTTTCACCAAGAAGACTTCAAATCCAAACAGACTCCAAAGGAGCAGTATATGTCTTACAGTAACGTCTCTGTATTTTGATGTTTAGAGATGCAATCTCTCTATGTTTCACACTTGATGGAGTGCAATAGGATACCAGAACATCTCACCTCCAGGTGTTAAGTTTCATGATTTCTAGCCCTCTGAGAAACCCTAGTTTTCCTTCAAAATCCTGTGGATTTTGGCCTTTTAGGCAAACTGCCAATGTTTTCAGCAAGAAGACTCCTGAATCCAAACAGACTCTTAAGGAACAGTATATGTCTTACAGTAACTTCTCTGTATTTTGATGTGTAGAGATGCAATCTCTCTTTGTTTCACACTTGATGGAGTGCAAGTGTGGAGGAGGAGGAGGAGGAGGAGGAGGAGGAGTCCATACAAGTCCATACAAGTCCATCTCACCTCCAGCTCTTAAGTTTCATGATTTCTAGCACTTCAGAGAAACACACGTTTTCATTAGAAATTCTGCAGATTTCAGCCTTTCAGGCAAACTGCCCGCCTTTTCTGCGAGAACGTTCCTGAATCCAGACTCCAAAATAGCAGTTTATATCTTGCTGTAACTTCCCTGTAGTTTGATGTTTAGGGATTCACTCTCTCTATGTTCCACCCTTGAATGAGTGGAATAGGATACCAGGCCATCTCACCTCAAGCTCTAAGTTTCTTGGTTTGGAGCAGTCTTAGAAACCCTTGTTTTCTTTCAATATCCTGCAGATTTGAGCCTTTCAGGCGAACTGCCAGCGTTTTCAGTGAGAAGACTCCTGAATCCAAACAGAGACCAAAGGAGCAGTTTGTATCTTAGTATAACTTCCCATTGGTGTGATGTTTCGTGATGAAACCTCTCTTTAAGTGCACACTTGATGGAGTTGAATAGGATCCCAGTCCATTTCAATTCCAGCTCTTATTTTTCACGATTTGAAGCACTTATTAGAAACCCTAGTTTTCCTTTTAAATTCTGCGGATTTGAGTCTTTCAGGTGAACTGCCTGCGTTTTCCACGAGAATGCTCCTGAATCCAGACTCCAAAATAGCAGTTTATATCTTGCTGAAACTTCCCTGTAGTTTGATGTTTAGGGATTCACTCTCTCTATGTTTCACTCTTGAATGAGTGAATAGGATACCAGTCCATCTCACCTCCAGCTCTAAGTTTATTGGTTTGGAGCACTCTTAGAAACCCTTGTTTTCTTTCAATATCCTGCGGATTTGAGCCTTTCAGGCACACTGGGAGCGTTTTCAGCAAGAATGCTGGAGGACGCAAACAGACTCCAAAGGAGCAGTTTATATCTTATTGTAACTACCCAGTAATTTGATGTTTAGAGATAAAACCTCTCTTTGTTGCACAATTGATGGAGTGCTATAGGATACCAGTCCATCTCACCTCCAGCTCTTAAGTTTCATGATTTCTAGCCTTCTGAGAAACCCTAGTTTTCCTTCAAAATCCTGTGGATTTTGGTCTTTCAGGTGAACTGCCAGCGTTTTCAGCGAGAAGTCTTCTGAATCCAGACTCCAAAGGAGCAGTATATGTCTTTCAGTAACTTCTCTGTATTTTCATGTTTAGAGATGCAATCTCTATATGTTTCACACTTGATGGAGTGCAATATGATACCAGTCCATCTCACCTCCAGCTCTTAAGTTTCATGATTTCTAGCCCTCTGAGTAACCCTAGTTTTCCTTCAAAATCCTGTGGATTTCAGCCTTTCAGGCCAACTGCCAACATTTACAGTGAGAAGACTCCTGAATACATACCAACACCAAAGGAGTAGTATATGTCTTACAGTAACTTCTCCATATTTTGATGTTTAGAGATGCAATCTCTCTATGTTTCACACTTGATGGAGTACAAATCCTGTGTGCAAATCCTCTGAGTAACCCTAGTTTTCCTTCAAAATCCTGTGGATTTCGGCCTTTCAGACGAACTACCAGAGTTTTCAGTGAGAAGACTCCTGAATCCAAACAGACTCCAAAGGAGCAGTATATGTCTTATAGTAACTTCTCTGTGCTTTTATGTTTAGGGATGAAATCTCTTTATGTTTCACACTTGATGGAGTGAAATAGGATACCAAGCCATCTCACATCCAGCTTTGTTTCATGATTTGGAGCATTCTTAGAAACCATTGTTTGCTTTCAAACTCCTGCGGATTTGAGCTTTTTAGGAAACTGGGAGTGTTTTAGGCAAGAATGCTGCTGTATGCAAACAGACTCCAAAGGAGCAGTTTATATCTTAATGTAACTTCCCAGTAGTTTGATGTTTAGAGATGAAACCTCTATTTGTTGCACAATTGATGGATTTGAGTAGGATACCTGACCATTTCAACTCCAGCTCTTATGTTTCATGATTTGTAGCACTTATTAAAAACTCTAGTTTTCCTTCAAAATCCTGCAGATTCCTTTCTTTCAGGTGAACTGCCAGCATTTTCACCAAGAATGCTCCTGAATCCAAACAGACTCCAAAGGAGCAGTATATGTCTTACAGTAACTTCTCTGTATTTTCATGTTTAGAGATGCAATCTCTCCATGTTTCATACTTGATGGAGTGCAATAGGATACCAGTCCATCTCACCTCCAGCTCTTAGTTTCATGAATTCTAGCCCTCTGAGAAACCCTAGTTTTCCTTCAAAATCCTGTGGATTTTGGCCTTTCAGGTGAACTGCCAGCGTTTTCAGCTAAAAGACTCCTGAATCCATACAGACTCCAAAGGAGCAGTTCATATCTTACTGTAACTTCCTTGTATTTTGATGTTTAGAGATTCATTCTCTCTGTTTCACACTTGATGGAGTGGAATAGGAAACCAGTCCATCTCACCTCCAGCTCTTAAGTTTTATGATTTCTAAACCTCTGAGAAACCCTTGTTTTCATTCAATCCTGCGCATTTCAGCCTTTCAGGTGAACTGCCAATGTTTTCAGCGAGAACCCTGCTGAAAGCAAGCAAACAGATTGCATAGGAGTAATTTATATCTCTCTGTTACTTCTCTGTACTCTGATGTTCAGGAATGAATTCTCTCAATGTTCCATATTTCATGAAGTCCTATAGGATACCTGTCCATCTCACCTCCAGCTCTTAAGTTCCACGATTTCTAGCACTTCATAAAAACCCTTATTTTCTTTCAAAATCCTGCATATTTCAGCCTCTGAGGCCTACTGCCAGTGTTTTCAGCTAGAACACTCCTTATCTGAAAAGACTCTAAAGGAGAAGTTTATATCTTTCTATAACTTCACTGTACTTTGATGTTTAGAGATGAAGTATCATTATGTTCCACAATTCATGAAGTCATATTGGATGCCTGTTCATCTCACCTCCAGTTTTTAAATATCACAATTTCTAGAACTTCATAAAAACCCTTGTTTTCTTTGATAAACCTGTGATTTTCTGCATTTTAGTCCAACTGCCAGCGTTTTCAGTGAGAGCGCTCCTGAATCAGACTTCAAAGGAGCAGTTTATATCTTATTGTAACTTCCCTGCAGTTTCAATTTAGAGATGCTCTCTATGTTTCACACTTGATGGAGTGCATAGGATAGCCATCCACCGAAGTCCCGCTCTTTTGGTTCATGATTCCTATCACCTCTTAGAAACTCTTGTTTTCATTCAAAATCCTGCAGATTTCGGCCTTTCAGGCAAACTGCAAGAGTTTTCAGCGAGTATACTGCTGAATTCAAACAGACTCCAAAGGAGCAGTTTATATCTTACTGTAACTTCTGTGTAGTTTGATGTTTGGAGATGCAATCTCTCTGTGTTTCACACTTGCTACAGTGGAATAGGATACCAGTACATCTCACCTCCAGCTCTTAAGTTTCACGATTTCTAGCACTTCTTAGAAACACGTTTTCTTTAGAAATCCTGAGGATTTCGAACTTTCATTCACTCTGCCAGCCTTTTCAGCAAGATTGCTCCTTATCTAAAATCACTACAAAGGAGCAGTTAAGGTGTTTCTGTAACTTCTCTGTACTTTGATGTTTAGAGATGAAATCTCTATGTTTCACACTTGATGAAGTGCAATAGGATAACAGTCCACCTCATCTCCAGCTCTTAAGGATCACAATTTCTAGCACTTCATAAAACCTTGTTTTCACTCAAAATCCTGCGATTTTCTGCCTTTCAGGCAAACTGCCAGCGTTTTTAGCGAGAATGCTCCTGAATCTGAACTTCAAAGGTGCAGTTTATATCTTACTGTAACATCCCTGTAGTTTGATATTTAGAGATGCAATCTCTTATGTTTCCAACTTGAACGAGTGCAAGAGGTTACCAGTTTTCATTCAAAATCCTGTCCATTTCGAGCTGTCAGGCACTTTGCCAGTGTTTTCAGTGAGAACGTGTTTGAATCCAGATTCCACAGGAGCAGTTTATATCTTACTGTAACTTCTCTGTACTTTTATGTTTTGGGATGAACTTCCTCTATGTTTCACACTTTGTAGAGCTGAAGAGGATATCTTTCCACCTTTCCTCCAGCTCTTAAGAGTCACATTTTCTAGCACTTCATAGAAGCTCTTGTTTTCATTTAAATCCTGTGGGTATCTGCCTTTTAGGCGCTCTGCCAGCTTTTTCAGGGAGAACGCTCCTGAAATCAAACTGTCTACAAAGGAGTAGTATATATCTCACTGTAACTTCTATATATTTTGATGTTTAGAGATGACCTTTCTCTGTGCTGTACAATTCATGAGTAGAATAGGATATCACTCCATCTCTTCTCCAGCTCTTAAATTTCACGATTTCTAGCACATCTTATTAAACCTTATTTTCATTCAAAATCCTGAGGATTTCGGCCTTTCAGGCAAACTGCGAGTGTTATCAGGGAGAGCACTGCTGAATCCAGACTTCAAAGGAGCAGTTTATATCTTACTGTAAATTCTCTGCTCTTTCATGTTTAGAGATGAAATCTCTCTGTTTTGTACACTTCATGGAGTCGAATAGGATAACAATCCATATCACCTCCAGGTCTTAGTTTCATGATTTCTCACACTTCCAAGACACCCTGTTTTTCATTTAAAATTTAGCGGATTTCGGTGTTAGGCAAACTGCTAGTGTTTTCAGCGAGAATGCTCCTGAATGCAAACAGATTCCAAAGGAGCAGTTTATATCTTACTGTAACTTCCCAGTAGTTTGATGTTTAGGGATAAAATCTCTCTATTTTTCACACTTGATGGAATGTATAGGGTATCATTCCAATTCACCTTCAGCTCCTAAGTTTCATGATATCTATCACTTCATAGAAACCCTTCTTTTAATTCAAAATCCTGGGGATTTTGGCCTTTCAGTCAAACTGTGAGTGTTTTCAGCGAGAACGCTCCTGATTCCAAACAGACTCCAAATGAGCAGTTCATATCTTACAGTAACTTCTCTGTATTTTGATTTAGAGATGAAATCGCTGTATGTTGCACACTTGATGGAGTTGAATAGGATACCAGTCTATCTCAACTCCAGCTCTTAAGTTTCACGATTTCTAGCACTTATTAGAAACCCTAGTTTTCATTCAAAATCTTGCAGCTTTTGGCCTTTCAGGCAAACTGCCAGTATTTTCAGCGTGAACGCTCCTGAATCTAGACTTCAAAGGAGCAGTTTATATCTTAATGTAACTTCCCTATAGTTTGATGTATAGAGATGTTTCATACTTGATGGAATGGAATAGGATAGCAGTCCACCGAAGTCTAGCTCTTAAAGTTAATGATTTCTATCACCTCTTAGAAACCTTTTTTTTTCTTTCAAAATCCTGTGGATTTCAGCCTTCAGGCAAACGGTGATTATTTTCAGTGAGAACGCTGCTGAATCCAAATTCCACAGGAGCAATTTATATCTTAATGTAACTTCTCTGTACTTTTATATTTATGGATGAAATCTCTCTATGTTGCACACTTTCTTAAAAATCACATTCTAGTACTTCATAGAAACCCCTGTTTTCATTGAAAATCCTTCAGATTTCTGCCATTCAGGTGCTCTGCCAGCGTTTACAGGGAGAATGCTCCTGAAACCAGTCTCCAAAGGAATAGTATATATCTTACTGTATCGTCCATATATGTTGATGTTTAGATATGAACTCTCTTTTGTTTACAATTCTTGGAGTAGAATAGGATACCAGTCCATCTCTCCTCCAATTCTTAAATTTCACAATTTGTAGCACTTCTTAGAACACATTGTTTTAATTGAAAATCCTGCAGATTTCCGCCTTTCGGGCGAACTGCCTGCGTTTTCAGCAAGAACAGTCCTGAAAGGAGCAGTTTATATCCTACTGTAACTTCCCTGTAGTTTGATGTTTAGAGATGCAGTCTCACTATGTTTCACACTTGATGGAGTGCAATAGGATACCAGTCCATCTCAACTCCAGGTCTTAAGTTTCACAATTTGTAGCACTTATTAGAAACCCTAGTTTTCATTAGAAATCCTGCGGATTTCGGCCCTTCAGGTGAACTGCCAGCGTTTTCAGCGAGAATGCTCCTGAATTACAAACAGACTTCAAAGAATCAGTTTATATCTTCCTTAACTTCTCTGTACTTTGATGTTTAGAGATGAAATCTCTCTATGTTCCACAATTCATGAAGTCAAATAGGATACCCGTCCATTTCACCTCCAGCTCTTAAGTATCATTATTTCTAGCACTTCATGAAAACCCTTGTTTTTATTGACAATCCTGCGGATTTCTGCCTTTCAGGCAAACTCCCAGCATTTTCAGTGAGAATGCTCCTGAATTACAAAAGACTTCAAAGAAGCAGTTTATATCTTACTGTAACTTCTATATACTTTCATATTTAGAGATGAAATCGCTCTATATTGTACACTTTATAGAGTTGTATAGGATACCCCTTCATCTCACCTCCAGCTGTTAAGTATCACGATTTCTAGCACTTTATAAAAATGCTTGCTTGCATTGAAAATCTGCAGATTTCTGCTTTTCAGGTGAAATGCCAGCTTTTCAGTGAGAATGTTCCTGAAGCCGGACTTCAAAGGAGCAGTTTATATGTTACTGTAACTTCTCTGTCGTTTGATGTTTAGAGATGCAATCTCTCTATGTTTCACACTTGATGGAGTAGAATAGGATAGCAGTTCACCTCACCTCCAGCTCTTAAGTTTCATGATTTCTATCACTTCTTAGAAAACCTTGTTTTCACTCAAAATCCTGCGGATTTGGGCCTTTCAGGGAAACTGTGAGCATTTTCGTGAGAACGCTGCTGAATCCAAACAGACTCCAAAGGAGCAGTTTATATATTACTGTAACTTCTCTGTATTTGACATTTAGGGCTGAAATCTCTTTATTTTGCACACTCGATGGAGTAGAATATGATCAGTCCATCTCACCTCCAGCTCTTAAGAATCACATTTTCTAGCACTTCATATAAATTCTTGTTTTCATTCAAAATCCTGCAGATTTCAGTGTTTCATGGGAACTGCCAGCTGTTTCAAGGAGTACGCTCCTGATATCCAGCTGGAACTGGTTTGAATGTGTTTAATCAGTTGCCTGGAACTGGTTAGAACTGGAACATTGGTTGGAACTGGCTTGACCTGGCTGGAACTGGTTTGAGCTGGTCATATCCAGCTCACCCCATGTTTAACCGGATGGAATTGGTTTTATCAGGCTGGAAAAGGTTTTATTGACTGGAACTTGATTGAACCGGCTAGAACCAGTTTGAATCGGCTTGAACCATTTTGAGCCGCTTATATCCAGCTGGAACCTGTATGAACCAGCTGGAACTGGTTTGAAATGTTTTGAGCCAGTTATATCTGGCTGGAACTGGTTTGAGCTGGTTATATGGCTGGAATTGTTGTCAATTGGCTGGAACCGATTTTATCTGGCTGAATCCGGCTTGAGCCGGTTTGAACCGCTTTGAACCAGCTGGAACCAGTTTGCACCATTTTTGAGCCAGTTATATCCAGCTCAAACCGGTTAGAACTGGCTGGCACTGGTTTGAACCAGATGGAACCAGTTTGAACTGTTTTGGGCCAGTTATATGTGGTTGGAACCGATTTGAACCAGTTATATCCAGCTGGAACCACTTTCAACTGGCTGGAACTGGAGTGAACCGATGGATCCAGTTATATCCAGCTACAACCAGTTTGAGCCGGTTGAATGGGTTATATCCAGTTGCCTGGAACTAGTTAGAACTGATGTATCTGGCTGGAACAGGCTTGACCTGGCTGGTACTAGTTTGAGCCGGTCATATTCGGCTCACCCCATGTTTAACCGGCTGGTACTGTTTTTATCTGACTGGAACTGGTTTGATCCTGCTGGAACCGTTTTCAATGGGCTGGAACCGGTTTGAACCGATGGAACCTTTTATATCCACCTGGTACTGGTTTGAAATGACTGGATCCGGTTTGAACTATATGCAACTGGTTGGAGCCAGTCATATCCAGCTGGAATTGGTTTCAAATGGCTGAACCAGTTTGAACTGGCTGGAACTGGTTTGAACCTTTTTGCACTGCTTATATCCTGCTGGAACCAGTTTGAACCGACTGGAACTGGTTTGAACCAGCTGGAACTGATTTGAGCCGGTTACATCCAGCTGGAACTGGTATGATCCAATTATATATGGTTAGAACCATTATGAGCCAGTTCTCTCTGGCTGGAACCATTATGAGCCTGTGATATCTGGCTGGAAGTGGTTTCAACCAGCTGGAACTGGTTTTATCTGCCTGGAACAGGTTTAAACCTGCTGGAACCATTTTAGAGCCAGATATATCTGGCTGGAATCGGTTCAAACCGGATGGGACGTTTTGAAACAGCTGGAACTGGTCTGAACTGATTTGAGCCAGTTATATCCGGCTGGAATTGGTTTGAGCCGGTTTGAGCCATTTATATCTGGCTGGAAGTGATTTGAGCCAGTTATATCCAGCTGGAAACACTTTCAACTGGCTGGAACTGGTTTTACCTGGCTGGAACTGATATCAACCTGCTGAACCATTTTTATCTGGTTGGAATTGGTTTCAACTGGCTGGAACCAGTTTGAGCCAGGCATATCCACCTGGAATGGTTTGAACCAGCTTGTACTGTTTTGAACCAGCTGGAACCAGTATGATTTGATCCAGCTGCAAATGGGTGAGCTGATTTTATCCAGCTGGATTCTGTTTGAACCAGGTAGAACCTGTTTGAGCCAGATATATCTGGATGGAACCGGTTTGAACCAGCTGGAACCAGTTTGAGCTGGTAATATCCTGCTGTAAATGTTTTAAATGGGCTGGAACCAGTTTCAACTGGCCTGAACTGCATTGAACCGGCTGGAATCTGTTTTATCTGGGGCAAAGTGGTTTCATCTGGCTGGAACTGGTTTTATCTGGCTGAATTCAGTTTGAACCAGCTGGAACCGGTTTCAACCAGTTTGAGGCAGTTTTATGGCTGCAACCAGTTTGAATGGGCTGAAACCGGCTTGAGCTGATTATATCCGGCTGGACCAGTTTGAAATGTCTGGAACCGGTTTGAACCAGGTGGAAACTTTTATATCCAACTGAAACCAGTTTGAAGTGGCTGGGAACGGTTTGAACCAGCTGGAAATGGTTTGAACCAGCTGGAACTGATTTGAAACAGCTGGAACCAGTTTGAACTGGTTTGAGCTGGTTATATCTGGTTGGAACCAGTTTGAGCCAGATATATCTGGCTGGAACCAGTTTGAACCAGCTGGAACCAGCTGGAACAGGTTTGAACCAGCTGGAACCGGTTTGAATCAATTTGAGCCGGTTTGAACCAGCTGGAACCGGTTTTAACCAGCTGTAACTTGCTTGATCCCGCTGGAACCGGTTTGAGCCGGCTGGAACTGGTTCTAGCAGGATATATCTGGCTGGAATAGGTTTGAATTGACTGGAAGTGGT
This sequence comes from Uropsilus gracilis, assembly GCA_004024945.1. NCBI lineage: Eukaryota > Metazoa > Chordata > Mammalia > Eulipotyphla > Talpidae > Uropsilus > Uropsilus gracilis. Next base: position 20,493 of record PVHY01014311.1, read on the forward strand.
TTCACCTGGCTGGAAGTGGTTTTAACCAGCAAGAACCGATTTCAACCAGTTTGAGCTGGTTTTATCCTGCTGGAACCAGTTTGAACTGGTTGGAACTGGTTTGAGCCCATTATATCCAGCTGGAACTGGTTTCAACTGACTGGAACCTGTTTTATCTGGCTGGAATGGGTTTGAACCGGCTAGAATCCGTTTGATTCGGTTATATCTGGCGGAACTGGTATGAGCTGGTTATATCTGGCTGGAACTGGTTTCAACCAGCTGGAACCGGTTTCAACTGGCTGGAAACGTTTTGAACCAGCTGGAACCGGTTTGAACCAGTTTGAGCCAGTTATATCCGGCTGGAACCGGTTTCAAACACCTGAACTGGTTTTATCTGGTTGGAAGCAGTTTCAACTGGCTGGAACTGGTTTGAGCCGGTTATATATAGCTGGAACCAATTTGAACCATTTGGAGCCGGTTTGAACGGCTGGAAAAGGATCTACCTGGATATATCCTGCTGGATCAGGATTGAACCGGCTGGATCCAGTTTTATCTGGCTTCAACTGGTTCAAACCATCTGGAACCAGTTTGAACGGGTTTGATCTTGTTATATGCGATATCTGGGTGGAACTGGTTGGAAATGGCTGGAATGGGTTTGAACAGGATTGAACTGGTTATAGCCAGCTGGAATCGGCTTGAATCGGCTGGTACCAGTTTGAGCCGGTCGCATCTGGCTGAAACCGGTTTTAAACGGCTGGAACCAGATTGTACCAGCTACCTATTATGAACCTGCAGGAACCGGTTTGAACGGGCTGGAACCGACTTGAACCAACTGGAACCAGTTTCATATATCCAGTTGGAACTGGTTTGAAACAGGTGGAAATGATTTGAGTCAGTTAGATTGGGATGAAATTGGTTTGAGCCGATCATATCCGGCTCACCCCATGTTTAACTGGCTGGAACTGGTTTTTTCAGGCTGGAACCATTTTATCTGGCTGGAACTGGTTTGAACCAGCTAGAACCGGTTTGAATCGGCTGGAACCAGTTTGAGCCGCTTATATCTGGCTGGAACCGAGTTGAACTGGCTGGAACCAGTTTGAACCAGTTGAAACCCGCTTGAACTGATTTGAGCCGGTTATATCTGACTGGAACTGGTTTGAACGGGCTGAAACTGGTTTGATCCGGCTGGAATCATATTGAACCGGCTGGAACTGGTTTGAACCAGCTGAAACCGTTTTGAACTGATGTGAGCCGGTTATATCCTGCTGGAATGGGTTTGAACCGGCTAAAACTGTTTTGATCTGGCTGGAACGGGTTTGAGTCAGTTATATATGGCTGGAACCAGTTTGAACCGGCTGGAACCGGTTTGATCTGGATATATCCCTCTGGAACTGGTTTGAACCGGCTGGTCCGGTTTGAACTGGCTGAAACCAGTTTGAGTCGGTTATATCCGGCTGGACCTGGTTTTAACCAGCTGGAACCATTTGAACCAGCTGGAATCGGATTGAACCAGTTTGATTTGGTTATATCCAGCTGGAACCGGTATAAGCCAGTTATATCCAGCTGGAACAGGTTTGAATCAGCTGCAACCAGTTTTATCTTTCTGGAACCGGTTTGAGGTGGTCATATTCCATTGACCCCGTGTTTAAACGACTGGAACCGGTTTTATCCGACTGGAATTGGTTTCAATGGGCTGGAATTGGTTTTATCAGGCTGGAACCGTTTTCATCTGGCTGGAATTGGTTTGAATCGGCTGGAACCGGTTTGAACCAGTTGAAACCGGTTTGAACTGATTTGAGCTGGTTATATCTGGCTGGAACGGGTTTAAGCCAGTTATATGTGGCTGGAACCGCTTTCAATTGGCTGGAAATGGTTTTATCTGGTTGGAACTGGCTTGAACCGGCTGGAACCAGTTCGAGCAGGGCATATCCAGCCGGAAACGGTATCAACCGGATGGGACAGGTTTGAACCAGCTGGAACTGCTTTGAACCATTTTTGAGCCGGTTATATCCAGCTGGAAATGGTTTGAACTGGGGGACCAGTATGATCTGGCTGGAACCGGTACGAGCCGGGCATATCTGGCTGGAAATGGTTTGAACTGGCTTGAACCAGTTATATCCTGCTGGCACCGGTATGAGCCGGTTATATCCGGCTGAAACTGGTTTGAACTGGCTGAAACCAGTTTGACCCAGCTGGAACTGGTTATATATGGCTGGAACCGGTTTGAACCGGCTGGAACCGGTTTGAACTGGCTGGACTGCCTTGATCTGGATATATCCTACTGGAACCAGTTTGAACTGACTGGTCCGGTTTGAATCAGCTGGAACCGGTTCGAGCCGCTTATATCCGGCTGGAACCAGATTGAACTGGCTGGAACCGGTTTGAACCAGTTGAAACCGGTTTGAACCGATTTGAGCTGGTTATATCCAGCTGGAACCGGTTGGAACCAGCTGGAACTGGTTTGATCTGGCTGGAACCGGATTGAATCTACTGGAACCGGTTTGAACTGGCTGAAACTGGCTTGATCGGGCTGGAACCAATTTGAACTGGCTGGAACCGGTTTTATCTTTCTGGAACCAATTTTTACCATCTGGAACTGGTATGAGCCAGCTATATCTGACTGGAACCGGTTTGAATTGGCTGGAACCGGTTTTTTCTTTCTGGAACTGGTTTGTACCGGATGGAATTGGATTGAACCAACTGGAACCGGTTTGAACCAGTTGAAACTGGTTTGAACTGATGTGAGCTGGTTATATCCAGCTGGAACCGGTTGGAACCGCCTGAAACTGGTTTGATCAGGCTGGATCCGGTCTAATTGGATATATCCAGCTGGATGCAGTTTGAAACGGCTGGAACTGGTTTGATCCTGATATATCCCTCTGTAACCAGTTTGAACCGGCTGGAACTGGTTTTATATTTCTGGAACCGGTTTTTACCTGCTGGAACCAGTATGAGCCAGTTATATCTGGCTGGAACCAATTTGAATCGGCTGGAACCTGTTTTATCTTTCTGGAACTGGTTTGTACTGGCTGGAACCGGTTTGAGCCGGTTATATATGGCTGGAACCATTTTGTACCGGCTGGAACTGGTGTGAACTGGCTGGAACTAGTTCTAGCCAGACATATCCTGCTGGATGTGGTTTGAACCAGCTGGAACCGGTTTGATCTGGATATATTACTCTGGAACCGGTTTGAAACGCCTGGTCCGGTTTGAACAGGCTGAAACCGGTATGAGTCAGTTATATCCAGCTGGAACCGGTTTTAACCAGTTGGAACCGTTTGCACTGGCTGAAACCTCATTGAACCGGTTTGAGCTGGTTATATCTGTCTGGAACCGGTTTGAGCAGTTATATCCGACTGGAACCGCTTTCAACCACCTGGAACCAGTTTGAACCGGTTAGAACTGGTTATATCCAGTTGCATGGAACCGGTTAGAAGCAGTATATCCAGCTGGAACTGGCTTGACCCGACTGAGCCGGTTATATCCATCTCACCCTGTGTTTAACTGGCTGGAACCAATTTTATCTGGCTGGACGTGGTCTCAACCGGCTGGAACCGGTTTTATCTGTCTGGAAATGGTTTGAACCAGCAAGAACTGGTTTCAACGAGTTTGAGTTGGTTTTGTCCAGCTTGAACCAGTTTCAACTGGCTGGAACCGGTTTGAAATGGCTGGAAACTTATATCTGCCTGGAACCGAATTGAACCGGCTGGGACTGGTTTGAATCAGCTGGAATCGGTTTGAACCGGTTTGAGCCCGTTATATCTGGCTGGGACCACTTTCAATTGGCTGGAAACGGTTTCATCTGGTAGGAACTGGTTTGAACCAGCTGGAACCAGTTTGAGCCAGGCATATCCAGCTGGAAACTGTATCAACCGGCTGGGACAGGTGTTAGCCAGCTGGAACCACTTTGAACCGTTTTTGAGCTGGTCATATCTGGCTGGAAATGGTTTGAACCGGCTGGGACTCATTTGATCTGGCTGGAACTGGTTCAAGCAGGACATATCTGCTGGAAATGGTTTGAACCTGTTTGAGCTGGTTATATCTGGCTGGAAAAGCTTTCAACTGGCTGGAACTGGATTGAACCAATGGAACCATTTATATCCAGCTGGAACCCATGTTAACCGGTTTGAACGGGTTATATCCAGTTGCCCGGAACTGGTTAGAACTGGTATATCTGGCTGGATATGGCTTGACCCGGCTGGAACTGGTTTGAACTGATCATATCCGGCTGACCCCATGTTTAAATGGCTGGAACCGATTTTATCCGACTGGAAGTGGTTTCAACCAGCTGGATTTGGTTTTATGAGGCTGGAACCATTTTTATCTGGCTGAAAATTTGAACCGGCTGGAATCAGTTGGAATCAGCTTTACCAGTTTGAAATGGTTTAAGCCACTTATATTTGGCTGGAACCGGTTTGAACCGGCTGGAACCAGTTTGAACCAGGTGTAACCGGTTTGAACTAATTTGAGCTGGGTATATTTGACTGGAACTGGATTGAACCGATTGGAATTAGTTTGATCCAGCTGGAACCGATTTGAACTGGCTGGAACTGGTTTAAACCATCTGGAACCGGTTTGAACTGGCTGGAACCGGTTCTAGTCAAATATATCTGCCTGGATGTGGTTTGAAGCAGCTGGAACTGGTTTGAGCTGGATATATCCATCTGGAACAGGTTTGAACCGGCTGGAACCAGTTTCAGCTGTATATATCCAGCTGGAACCAGTTTGATCCGACTACAACCGGCTTGAGCCGGTTATATCCAGCTGGAACCGGTTTGAACCCGCTGGAACCGGTTCCAGCTGGATATATCCGCTGGATGCGGTTTGGAGTGGCTGGAACTGGTTCAAGCTGGATATATCTGGCTGGAACAGGTTAGGCTATATCTGGCTGGAACCAGTACAACCAGCTGGAAATGGTTTGAGCCACATGGATTCGGTTGGAGCTGGTCATATCCAGCTGGAAGTGGTTTCAACTGGCTGTAACCATTTTGAATTGGCTGGGAGCGGTATGAACCGGTTGGAGCTGGTTTGAAACAGCTGGACTGGTTTGAACTGGTTTGAGCTGGTTATATCTGGCTGGAACCGGTTTGAGCCAGTTATAGCTGGCTGGAACCGATATCAACCAGCTGGAATCGGTTTTATCTCACTGGAACCGTTTTGGACCACCTGGAACCGGATTGAGCCGGATCTATCCGGCTGGAACCGTTTTGAACCAGCTGGAACTGGATTAAGCTGGATATATCTGGCAGGAGCTGGTTTGAACCAGCTGGAACTGGTTTGAACCAATTCTATCCAGCTGGAACCGGTTTGAGCAGGTTTGAGCCGGTGATATCTGGCTGCAACTTGTTTGAGCCAGTTATATCCAGCTGGAACTGCTTTCAACTGGGTGGAACGAGTTTTATCTAGCTGGAACTGGTTTGAACTGGCTGGAAGAAGTTCAAGCCGGGTAATCCAGCTGGAATCAGTTTCAACTATCTGAGACTGGTTTGAACCAGCTGGAACCACTTTGAACCATTTTTGAGCTGGTTCTATATGGCTCACCCCGGGTTTAACCGGCTGGAACCGGTTTTATCAGGATGGAACTGGTTTGAATTATTTTGAGCTGCTTATATCTGACTGGAACCGTTTTGAAAGGGCTGGAACCGGTTTGAATCAGCTTGTACCGGTTTGAGCTGTTTATATCCGGCTGGAACCAGTTTGAACCGGCTGGAACCGGTTTGAGCCAGTTATATCCGGCTGGAACCAGTTTGAACAGGGTGGAAACGGTTTGAACTGACTGGAACCGGTTTGAGCCGGTTATATCTGACTGGAAGTGATTGGAACCGACTGGAACAGGTTTGAAACACATGGAAACAGTAAGAGCCATCAGGAACTGTTTTGAGCCATTCATATCTGGGTGGAAGCAGTTTGAACCGGCTGAAACCAGTTTGATCCAGCTGGAACTTTTTGAGCCAGTTCTATCTGCCCTACTGGCTTGAACCAGATGTAACTGGTTTTAACCAGCTGGAACCGGTTTGATTTAATCCGGCTGCATCCAGATGAGCTGATTATATCCAGCTGGATCTGGTTTGAGCCAGGTGGAACCGGTTTGAGCCAGATATATCCAGCTGAAATTGGTTTGAACTGGCTGGAACCTTTTATATCCACCTGGAACCAGTTTGAACCGGCTGGGACCGGTTTTAACCATTTTTGAGCCTGTTATATCTGACTGGAAACGGTTTGAACTGGCTGGAACCGGTTTGAGCCGGTTATATCTGACTGGAAACGGTTTGAGCCAGTTATATCAGGCTGGAACCGCTTTCAAGTGGCTGGAACTGGTTTTATCTGGTGGGAACTGTATTGAACCGGCTGGAACAGGTTCAAGGCAGGCATATCCAGCTGGAAATGGTTTGAACTGGCAGGGACCAGTTGGAACCAGCTAGAACTGGTTTGAACCATTTTTGAGTTGGTTATATCTTGCTGGAACCGGTTTGAACCGGCTGGAACCAGTTTGAGCTGGTTATATCCAGCTGGAACTGGTGTGTACCAGATATAACCAGTTTGAACCGGCAGAACCGTTTTGAGCCGGACATATCCGCCTGGAACAGGCTTGAAATGGCTGGGACCAGCTTGAACTTTGTGAGCCTCTTATGTCCACCTGGAACCGGTTTGAATCGCTTTGAACAGGTTTGAACCGGCTGGGACTGGTTTGAACTGGCTGGAACCAGTTCCAGCTGGTCATATCCGGCGTGAAGTAGTTTCAATCGACTGGAACCAGTTTGAACTGGTAGGAGCCAGTTTGAACCAGCTGGTACTGGTTTGATCTGGTAATATCCAGCTGGAACGTTGAAGAAACAACTGGAACCAGTTTGAACCAGTTTGAGCCAGTTATATCTGGCTGGAACCTCTTTCAACTGGCTGCAACCAGATTGAACTATGGAACTGGTTATATCCAGCTGGAACAGCTTGAACTGGTTTGAACGGGTTATATCCAGTTGCCTGGAACCAGTTAGAACCACTATATCCAGCTGGAACCGGCTTGACCACACTGGAACTTGTTTTATCCAGCTGGAAGTGGTTTCAACCAGCTGGAACCAGTTTTATCTGGCTGGAACCAGTTTTGAAACAGCAAGTCTTTCTCTTGTCTTATTGCTGTAGCTAGGACTTCCAGAACTCTGTTGAAAAGGAGTGGAGAGAGTGGGCATCCTTGCCTGGTCCTGGACCGTAAGTGAAATGTTTCAGTTTTTCCCCATTGAGGATGATATGCTGTGGGTCTGTCGTATGTAGCTTTTATTATGTTCAGGTATGTTATTTTTATACCATTTTTTCCAGGACTTTCATCATGAAAGGATGCTGAACTTTATCGAATGCTTTCTCCACATCTATTGATATGATCATATGGTTTTGTTTTTCTCTTTGTTGATGTGGTGGATTATGTTGATTGATTTTCGAATGTTGAACTACCCCTATGATCCTGGGATGAATCCCACTTGGTTATGATGTATGATCCTTTTTATACAATGTTGGATTCGGTTTGCCAGAATTTTGTTTAGAATTTTTGCATCTGTGTTCATTAGGGAGATTAGTCTGTAGTTCTCTTTCTTTGCACTGTTTTTATTTGGTTTTGGAATTAGTATATTGTTTGCTTCATAGAAGGTATTTGGTAGTTTTCCTTCTTTCTCAATTTTTGAAAGAGTTTTATTAGTACCGGTGTTAGTTCCTCTTTGAATGTTTGGTAGAACTCATTTGTAAAACCATCAGGACCTGGGCTCTTGTTTTTAGGGAGAGTTCTGATGACTGCCTCAATTTCCCTGCTTGTGATTGACCTGTTTAAGTTTTCTATTTCTTCTTTTTTCAAGTTAGGATGACTATTCCAGGAATTTGTCCATCTCTTCCAGGTTGCTGTATTTGTTTGCATATAGATGTTTGTTGTAGTCTCTAATTATCTTTTGGATTTCTGCTGGGTCTGCTGTAATAGTTCCCTTTTCTTTTATGATCCTGTTTATTTGAGTTTTCTCTCTTCTTTGTAAGCGTTGCCAGGGGTTTGTCAATTTTATTTATTTTTTCAAAGAACCAGCTTTTGGTTTTGTTTATCTTCCCAATGGTCTTTTTGGTTTCTATTTCATTATCTCTGTTTTTATTTTTGTTATTTCTTGTCTTCTGCTGGGTTTTGGATTTTTTATTGCTCTTTGTCTAAGTCCTCCAGTTGGGAGATAAGAGTATTCCTTTGGGCTGTTTCAATTCTTTTTGTTTGGGCCTATATTGCTATGAACTTTCCTCATAGTACTGCTTTTGCTGCATCCCACACATTTTGGAATGTTTTATCATCATTGTCATTTGCCTCCATGTAGGTTTTAATTTCTTCTTTGATTTGATAAGGTAGCTGGATACAAGATCAACACACAAAAATCAACAGCATTCATATATGCAAAGAATTAATCAGAAGAAGAAATTAGAAAAAACACCCTATTACCCTTGTACCAAAGAAAATCAAATACTTGGGAATTAACCTTAAAAAAGATGTAAAAGACCTATATAAAGAAAACTATAAAACATTCTTGAAAGAAATTGAAGATGATGTAAAAAAATGGAAAGACATTCCCTGTTCATAGATCAGAAAAATCAACATTGTCAAAATGGCCATATTACCAAAGGCCATCTACAGATTCAATGCAATACCAATAAAGATCCCAATAACATATTTTAAAGAGATAGAACAAAAATTACTGAAATTCATATGGAACGACAAAAGACCCTGATAGCCAAAACCTTTTTGACAAACAGAAGAGATAATGGAGGTATTACTATTCCAGACTTCAAACCATACTACAAATCCATAATACTTAAAACAGCATGGTACTGGTACAAAAACATACAAACAGACCAATGGATCAGAATTGAACCTAGAAATAAAACCACAGAAATATGGTCAATTAATCTTTGACAAAGGGGCAAAACACATACACTGGAACAAAATGGATAAAGGAACTGGAAGTGAGATCTGCAGCCATAAAATACATAGAAGAAAACCTGGGCAAAACCCTTCATGAATTTCACCTCAGAAATCCATTTGGGTTAACAACTATGGCTGGCAAAAAAATGAAGGAAAACATAAACAGCTGTGACTAATTCAAACTAAAAAGTTTCTGTTCAGCAAAAGAGACAACAAACAAAACAAAAAGAAACCCAACTGACAGGGAGAAAATTTGTGCCTTCCAGACAAGTGACAAGGGTCTGATTACAAAGATCCACAAAGAGCTCCTACAGCCCAACAAAAACAAAGCAAAAAACCCTATCGAAAAATGGGGAGAAGAACTAAAAAGATACTTCACCAAAGAAGAGACACAGATGGTAACAGGCATATGAAAAAATGCTCCACATCACTAATAATCAGGGAAATGCAAATTAAAACCACACTGAGATACCATCTTACACCAGTAAGAATGGCCCATATAAATAAAACAGACAACAAATGTTGGCGTGGATGTGGAGAAAAAGGAAATCTCTTACACTGCTGGTGGGAGTGCAAACTGGTCCAGTCACTATGGAAGACTGTGTGGAGGACCCTGAAACAATTGAAAGTGGACTTACCATTTGACCCAGCAATCCCACTGCTAGGAATCTACCCAGAGGACATGAAGACATTAATTCAAAAGGACACCTGTACACACATGCCCTGTTTACAGTTGCAAAGAATTGGAAACAACCCAAAACCTCAAAACAGATGATTGGCTAAAAAAATGTGGTACATATACAAATGGAATACTACGCATCCATCAAGGAGGTCAAACACATGTGATTTGCAGCAACGGATGGAACTAGAAAGACTCATATTAGCATAAATAAGTCAAAAAAGAAAAAGAGAAGTACAGGATGGTCACTTATATAATGGCTATACGGAAAAACAAACAAACAAGAAAAATGAAAACAAGCGATGGGACTGAACCATGGAGCGAGAGAGGAGGAGGGGGCAGAAGGTGGGGAGGTGAAGAGCATAAAAGATCAGGATAGTTAACAAATGTTAGTGTAGTGGGAAAGTACTGGGGTAAAACAAAACAAAACAAAACAAAACCCTTACCAGATATCGGAAGAGAACAACAGGCTAAACAACCAAAAACTGAACATCAACTTAATAAACCAACAAATCACAGAAAATGGGAGATGGAGTGATTGAAGAGGGGATATGGAAGGGGGGATAAGGAGGGAGGAGGAGGGATCATTAATGCACAATTGTTACAAATCAATAAAATGAATTTTAAAAAAAGAAACCCTTGTTTTCATTCAAAATCCTGCGGACTTCGGCCTTTAGGCGAACTGCCAGCGTTTTCCGCGAGACTACAAAGAAGCTCTTTATATTTTACCTTTTCTTCTCATCACTTACCTATGCATAGAAGCAATTGTATACTTATGCAGCAGAAGATGATACCTAACCATCTGTGTTCCAGCAGTTTAGTTTCACGATTCCCAACATTATTGGAAAAACTTGTTTTCCTGGAAAATCCTGAGGATTTTGGCCTTTCAGTATACTTCAATGCGTTTTTCAGCAAAAACACTCTTGAAAGTTAACAGATTCCAAAAGAGCTCTTTTTATCTTACTTTTTCTTCTCATCACTTGCCTGTGCGTAGAAGCATTCTGTATCTTGTACATTTAGCTTGTACATGTATGCAGTAGATGATGATACCTTACCGTCTGTGTTCCAGCAGTTTAGTTTCATGATTTCCAATATCTTGGACAAGCTTGTTTTCATGGAAAATCCTGAGAATTTCAGTCTTTCAGTTCACTTAGCAGCCTTTGAAGTGAAAACGCTGTTGAAACCTAACAGACTCCAAAGGAGCTCTTTATATCTTACCTATTCTTCTTCTCACTTGTCTGTGCATAGAAGCAATCTGTATCTTGTACACTTATGGACTAGAAGATGATACACAGCCGTCTTTCTTCCAGCAGTTTAGTTTCATGATTTGTAACACTTCTTGGAAAAGCCTGTTTTCATGCAAAATCCTGAGGATTTCAGCCTTTTAGTAAACTAGGCTGCATATTCAGTGAAAATGCTCCTGAACCCAGCCGACACTAAATTTGTTCTTTATATCTTACTGTATATATCTATAGTTACTGTGAATAGAAATCTCTGTTACTTGTACATATAATGGAGTAGAACATAAAAACTGTCTCTCTTCTAGCACTTTAATTGCACGATTTCCAACATTCTTGGACAAGCTTGATTTCATGGAAAATCCTGAGGATTTCGGCCTTTCATTTCACCTAGCTGCCTTTGAAGAGATAACACTCTTGAAACCTAACACACTCCAAAGGAGCTCTGTTTTTCTTATTTTATCTTCTCATCACTTGCTGTGCATAGAAGTAATCTGTACCTTGTACACTTATGCAGTAGAAGAGGATACCTAACTGCCTCTATTCCAACAGTTTACTCTCATGGCTTCTAACATTCTTGGAAAAGTCTCTTTTCATGACAAATCCTGAGGATTTCGGCCTTTCCATTGACTTATTTTCTTTTTCAGGGAATCTGCTCTTGCAATCTAACAGAATCCAAAGGAACTCTTTATGTCTTAGTGTGTCACCTCTGCACTTGTCTGTGAATAGAAGAAATATCTGTATCTTATACACTTGATGGAGGAGAAGATGAAACCTAACCATCTCTATTCCTGCAGTTTAGTTTCACAATTTCCAACATTCTTGGACAAGTTTGTTTTCATGGAAAATCCTGAGGATTTTGGCCTTTCAGTTCACTTAGCTGCCTTTAAAACAAAAATGCTCTTGAAACCTAACATACTCCAAAGAGCTCTTTATATCTTACCTTTTCTTCTTATCACTTGTCTGTGTATAGAAGCAACCTGTATATTGTACACTTATGGAGTAGAAGATGAAACAACAGTCTGTTCCAGCAGTTTATCGTCTCTATTCCAGCAGTTGTTTCATGATTTCATGGAAAATCCTGAGGATTTCGGCCTTTCAGTACACTTAGTTGCATATTCAGCAAAAATGCCCAATGTAACTGTACAGACTCCAAAGGAGCTCTTTATGTCTTACTTTTTCTTCTCCTCACTTGTCTGTGCATAGAGTCAATCTGTATCATGTACACTGTATGGAGTAGAAGATGATACCTAACCATCTCTATTCCAAGGTTAGTGCATGATTTCTAACATTCTTGAAAACACCTGTTTTCATGAAAAATCCTGAGGATTTCAGCCTTTCAGTTGACTTAGCTGTCTTTTCAGCAAAATGCCAAAGAAACCTTACAGACTCCAAAGGAGATATTTGTATCTTTTTGTGTCTTATCATTTTCTGTGCATAGAAGCAAACTGTATCCTGTACACTGAATGGAGTAGAAGATGATGCACAACTGTCTCTTCCAGCAGTTTAGTTTCATGATTTCCAACATTCTTGGACAAGTTTCCAAGAATAAAAAACAGGATATTCATGGAATATCTGAGTATTTCAGCATTTCAGTACAACTAGCAGTATATTAACCGTAAACAGTCTTGAAAACATAACAGATTCCAAAGGAGATCTTTATATTCTACCTTTTCTTTACATCACTTGCTTATGCATAGTAGCAATCTGTAGATTGTACACTTATGCAGTAGTAGATGATACTATACCGTATGTGTTCCAGCCCACCACCCGCTATCCAGCCTGCACCCACTACCCATGTACTGCACCACATCATGCCATCTTGTTGCCCAACCAGCACACATCAGCGCAGGGCACCCCCTCAAATGCACCTCCCAGCCACTCCCTCTGAGGCTGCCACCCGCTACACAGCCTGCCACCCATGGCCCAGGTCTGCGCCACATCATGCCACTTTGGATGCCCAACCAGCAAGCATCAGGGTGTGGTGTCCCTTGGACACGCCTCCCAGCCACTCCCTCTGAAGCCCGCCACCTGCTCGCTACCCAACCCACCACTTGATAGCCAGGTATTGCGCCACCTTGTACCATTTCAGGCACCCAACCAGCGCACATCAGCACGGGGCATCCCTCAGACATGCCTCCCAGCCACTCCCTCTGAAGCCCACCATGCGCCACCCATGAACTGCGCCACCTCGTGCTACTTTGGGTGCCCAACAAGAGCTCATCAGCATGGGGTATCCCTCGGACACTCCTCCCAGTGACTCCCTCTGAAGCCCACCATCTGCTACCCAGCCCGCCACCCGCTATCTGGGAAGCACACCACCTCAAGCCACTTTGGGCGCCTAACCTGCACGCATCAGCACAGGGCATCCCTCAGAGAAGTCCAGCCACTCCCTCTGAAGACTGCCAACTGCTACCCAGCCCACCACCCACTACCCAGGTACCATGCCACCTCGTGCCGCTTTGGACGCCCAACCAGTGCTCATCAGCATGGGGCGTCCCTTGAACATGCCTACCAGCCATTCCCTCTGAAGCCCGCCAACTGCTACCCAGCCACACCTGCTACCCAGGTACCGCGATATATTGTGCCACTTCGGTGCCGATCCCACTACTGCAGCACCAGCACTGATAAAGACTATAAGCAAAATCTCAGCTGTACACAAAAACACTGAAATTCATTTATGGAAGTAAAAAAGAAATTGTAAGCAAATATAAATAAGAAACAAATCAAAGCTTGAAAACTACTGAGAGCAGACACACACACACACACACACAAGGAAAAAAACCTAAAGATTAAATGTTATCAAAGTATATCAAGTACAAGAATAGAAAGCACAGAAACTCAACACCACAGCAATTCAGAAACAAACTGGAAAATGTTAATGTGTCTTCTGTAGAAACTTGTAATTGGGGTTTGCATATCAGAGGATTCCACATATGTCAGGCCTCCTGCAGGGACTCAAATTTAAGTCTATTGGCTCCTTCAGTGGTAGACTGCAGAGAGGATCTGCAGAATATCAGGGCTTACATCCCAGTCCAGAACCGCAGGTGCAGCTGTGTGACAACAGCTGAGACACGGAAAGGACTACTTCCCCCAAACAACCCACAGAAACAAGAAGTAATTCAGACAGAAAACAATAACTACAACCTTGTACTGGACAACATGCCAACTAATGACCTGAGCAGCAGTCATTCAATATGCAGAACAAGTTGGAAGAGAAAACATGGAGGGAAGATTAATACAAACACACAAGCAAGCCCAAAGGGAAGCAATTGTTCACTGAAGGATAAACAATCTCCGGAAACCAACAAGGAGGACATCGAAGAGTTGGATAATATGACAGATAAAGAATTTAGACACATCATGATAAAAACACTTAATGAGGTAAGAGGATAAGTAGAAAAATACGAAATAAGAATGCAGCAAAATGAACATTACAATTGTCGAACAGAAGAAAGGGATTGAAACACTAAATAAGAAACTGAAGGAGGTACAGTTCATAAGAGGAGCAATAGAAGATATCAAAAATGCAGAGAAAAGCCATGAAAGCCGACTAGAAGAAATTGAAGAATGAATCAGCACACTAGAGGATAGAGAAATAGAGAGAACGAAAAGAGAAAGAGAAAAACAAAGTAAGAAGACAGAAGAAAAAATCAGAGATCTATCAGATACTTTAAAGAAAGGAAATATAAGAATAATTGGAATCCCAGAAGGAGAAGAGAAAGACATAGGAAATGAAAGTCTTTTTGAAGCAATAATGGAAGAGAACTTACCAAATCTGAAAAATGAAATGAAAATAGAAGTACGGAAAGCAAAGAAAACACCAAACTATTTTAATGAAAAAAAAAAAATTAGGCCAGGCACATCATTGTAAAACTTCCAAGAACCCAAAATAAAGAAAAAATAATGAGAATGACTAGAGAGAAAAAAACAGATAACTTACAAAGTAAAACCCATTAGGCTGACCTCAGATTTCTCAGAAGAGACTCTCCAAGCAAGGAGAGAATGGAGCCACATCTTCAAAAAACTCCAAGACAAAAAGAGCCAGCCAAGAATACTCTGCCCTGCAAAGCTGTCTTTCTTCTATGAAGGAAAAATTAGAATCTTCTCAGACACAGTTTCCAGAAATTTGCTACCAACCATACCCCCACTACAAGAAATCTTTCAAGAAGTCTCAAGTACAAAGCCCTCAGAAGAATAAATAGAACAAACATACAAGAAACTAAGGGAACCTTAAAATGTCTACCAGAAAACCAACTCTAGAACCTCAAGCATCAATAATCATTCTAAATGTTAATGGTCTTAATTCAGAAATAAAGAGACACAGAGTAGCAAACTGGATCAAAGGGCAGAACCCAACTTTCTGCTGCCTCTAAGAAACACATCTAATCACCAAAGACAAGCATAAACTGAAGGTAAAAGGATGGAAAACAACCCTACAAGCAAACAGCCCCCCAAAAGAGGCAGGGGTAGCCATTCTCATAGCAGACAAAGTAGATTTCAAAATTTAAAAAATAACAAAGGATAAAGATGGTCACTACCTAATAGTTCAGGGTACAACCCACCGGAAAGACATAACAATTATCAACATATATGCACCAAATGAGGGAGCACCAAGATTCATAAGGCAGCTACTAGCAGAACTGAAAAGAAATATTGATGAAAACACATACATAGTAGGAGACTTTAATACCCCACTCAGACCAAAGGATAGATCAACAAAACAAACTAAACAAGGACACAAAAGCTTTAAAAGAAGACCTAGACCAAATGGAACTCATAGATATATACAGGACATTGTACCCCCAAGGAAACAATACACATTCTTTTCAAATGCACATGGATCCTTCTTTAAAATTGACCACATATTAGGACACAAGACAAATTTGAATAAATATACAAAATTAAAATTATACCAACCTTTTTCTCAGATCATAAAAGCATCAAACTAGAAATTAACAATGAAGAGAAAGCAAGAAAAGTGGCCAATACTGGGAGACTAAATATATGCTACTCAACGAAGAATGGGTAATTGGAAAAATTGAAGAAGAAATTAAAACCTACTTTGAAATGAATGAAAAAGAAGATATAACTTTTCAAAATGTTTGGGACTAAGCAAAAGCATATCTAAGAGGAAGGTTCATAGCAATACATGCCCATATCAAAAACAAAAAGCTATACAAAGAAATAACCTCATCTCCCAACTCGAAACTAGAGAAAGAACAGGAAAAGCAAAAACCCAGCAGAAGACAAGAATTAATAAAAATCAAAGAAGAAATAAATAACCTGGAAACCAAACAGACTACCTAGAAGATCAACAAAACGAAGAGCTGGTTCTTTAAAAAAATAAATAAAATTGATAAACCTCTTGCAAAGCTCACAAAGAAGAGAAAACACTCAAATAAACAGAATCACAAATGAAAAAGGAGAAATTACAACAGACACAAAAGAAATCCACAGGATATTCGGAGACTACTATGAACACCTATAAGGAAACAAATACAACAACTTGGATGAGATGGACAGATTCTTGGAAAAATACAACCACCCAAAATTGAAAGAAGAAAAAATAGAAAACCTAAATAATCCAATCACAAGCATTGAAATTGAAGCAGTCATAAAAACCCTCCCTAAAAATAAGAGCCCAGGACCAGATGGATTTACAAATGAATTCTACATGACATTTAAAGAGGAATTAACACCTACTCCACTAAAACTCTTCCAAAAAATTGAGAAAGAAGGAAAGCTTCCAAACACATTCTATGAAGCAAACATTACACTCATACTGAAACCAAATAAGGACAGCACCAAGAAAAAAATCTATAGACCAATTTCCCTAATAAACATGGATGCAAAATTTTAAACAAAATACTAGCAAATAGAATCCAACGATGCTTAAAAAGCATTATTCACCATGACCAAATTGGATTTATCCCAGGGGCACAAGGATGGTTCAACATCTGGAAAACAATATAATCACCTCATCAACAAGAAGAAAAACAAAACCACATGATCATATCAATAGATGCAGAGAAAGCATTTGACAAAATTCAACACCCATTTATGATAAAGACCCTTTAAAAATTGGGGATCAAAGGAACATACCTCAACATAATAAAAGCCATCTATGACAAACCTACAGCAAACATCATCTTAAATGGGGGAAAACTAAAAACATTCCAATTAAGTGTAGAACCAGGCAAGGATGTCCACTCTCTCCACTACTTTTTAATATTGTACTGGAAGTTATAGCCAGGGCAACAAGGCAAGAGAAAGACATAAAAGGGATACATAGGAAAAGATGAACTGAAGCTATCATTATATGCAGGTGATATGATTCTTTATGTAGAGAACCCCAAAAATACAGAAAAACTTATCAAAACAATAGACCAGTCCAGTAAGGTAACAGGTTACAAAATAAACACACAGAAATCAGTAGCCTTTCTGTACGAAAAAAGCCAAGAAAAAGAAGAAATTAAAAAAGTCATCCAATTCATCATCACACCCAAAACAATTAAATACATGAGAATAAACCTAACATAACATGTTAGTTTTATTTTATACAAAGAAAACTTTAAAACACTGCTAAAAGAGATAGAGGAAGACATAAGGAAATGGAAAGATATCCCCTGCTCATGGATTGGAAGAATTAACATCATCAAGGTGACCATCCTTCCCAAAGCAATCTACAGATTCAATGCAATCCCTATAAAAATTCCAATGACATTCTTTAAAGAGATAGAAAAACAATTACAGAAGTTCATATGGAATAACAAAAGACCTCGAATATCAAAAAGCCTCCTAGCCAAAAAGAGAGAATGGAGGCCTAACTATTCCAGACTTCAAGTTATACTACAAAGCCATAATAATTAAAACAGCATGGTACTGGTACAACAACAGACAAGCAGACCAATGGAACTGAATTGAGTGCCCGGAAATAATACCACACATGTAAATTCAACTAATATTTGACAAAGTAGGGAAAAATTTACATTGGAACAAAGATATTCTCTTCAATAAATGGTGCTGGGAAAATTGGACTAAAACCTGCAAAAAAATGGACCAAGACAACATCCTCACACCATGCACAAAAACCAACTCAAAATGGATAAGACTAAACATCACACCTGAAACCATAGCATACATAGAAGAAAACCTGGGCAAAACCCTCCATGAAATACAATTCAGAAATCTCTTTCTAGAAACATCTACAGATAGCAAAAAAATGAAGGAAAACTGCTGCGGACCGGCCGGGCGAAGGCGCAGGCCGGAGGACCAGGGCTCAGCTGAGCAGGAAAGACACAGGGCCGGCGAAAATGGCGAACAGACGCACACACTCAAGGGGTGGTGAATCTGCTGCGATTTATTTGAGATTTTTATGGATATATATAGTGTTTTTGGCAATCAGCATTCTATGAGTTTATGCAATTAACATATTAACAGATTATAGCTTTTTCCTAGGTGTATCTAACATAACTTTTCCTAAAGC
>PVHY01014312.1:0-38759 GCA_004024945.1 Uropsilus gracilis
GGAAGGAAGGAAGGAAGGAAGGAAGGAAGGAAGGAAGGAAGGAAGGAAGGAAGGAAGGAAGGAAGGAAGGAAGGAAGGAAGGACTCTGTTTTCTCTTGAGATTATGGAGTAGTATGTCACATGGTTTCAAAAGTTCTAATGGCTAAAAATGCACCAGTTAAAATAGAAACTTTGGCTATAAAATAGCTCATAACATATGTATTAACCCTGTTTCTAAAATATAAGTTTTACAAAGTTAAAAGATTTACATATATATATATATATATATATATATATATAGACATTCACAACCAAAACTCTTCAGCATATAGAACTTGCATTCTTTCTCATAGACCAGGCTACCAGATTTGCTGACTAAGTAAGCATCACTTCCAAATTTGTTATAATTACTTTATAAGTACTAACCCAAAGGTTGGAAGAAATGAATAAAAAAGATATCATAACATATTAAAACCTGCACTTTCTCTTCACAGCAGAGAAAGCATTAAAATGAAGAGATTGCTGTTTCACCATAGATTAGTTCTTGAAATGACACTGCTGGAAAATGTTATTTTTAACATTACTATCATTTAGAAGTCATACTGTCATGTGCCTTGGCATATAAAGGGCATTCTTCCTAGACATAGTGACAGTGACAGGACATGCAGATTTTAATGGAAGTTCATGTTCAAAGTCAACCATTTTCTTTGAGACCATGTAGACGTTAGATGCAGCAACATAAATGTCATTTTTATAAGTTTAGTGTTGTCTGGTAGAAAGAGCAAAGATTTTCAATTTAGTCATGATTGTGAATCTGCTTTAAATATTCAGTCAGTATAAGACCATGGTAAACTACTATTCCTCAATATGTTCATGAAATAAGGAAAAATTTTCCATGAAAGTTTAACATGAAAGAAAATAGAAACCACAAAATGTGTATATATATATATAATACTAAGTATAAATATATACACTATATTAATTATATATATAGTGTATACATTATATATGTGTATATATATGTGTATATATGTGTATATATACACACATATATAAATATATATACAAATATATAAATATATATACTACACTAAGTATATACACACATATATAAAAATACATGTAAATATATATATACACATAAATAATTATATAGATACACTAAGTGTTGAATAAAATCCCAGAATGGTGTCATTTATAGACAAGTATCAAGTTATGTTTCTTGTAACAATATTTAAACTTCCTTTAAGGAAAATAAACTAAATAAAGTTATAATAGAAAATATACTTCAATATAATAGAAAATATACTCCAATAATCTCATAAATAAAAGAGTTTAATATCCATGAAATAAAGAAAAGGAGAATTGGATGGAATTTGGTAACTAAGGGTTGAAATAATTCTTAATTAGCAAGAAAATTATTTTTGTAGGGGAAATTGATAGGACTTAATGAATAGAGGTGTGATATGATGAAAATACTTATGGGGAACTGTCAGAGAGCCTCAAAATAAACAGTTTATTTTGCTTATTAGTTTATTAGTGTAACAGTTCAGAAAACTTTCAGGACTTAATAATTCTGTGAGAACCAAAAATTTTTGTAGTTTTCATAGTTACTGGTTACTTCGCTAAATCATGTAGATTTTTATCTACATTTTTATCCTAATGCTCAAAAGTAGGCTTAACTTGGGTACCACTTAAAATATTACTTATAAAGTTTAAGATCACTGAGAACTATTGCTGAGAAAATATCTTTGTTTCCAGGAAGGCTTTGAAGTATCAACACAGGTTGGTACCACATATAACCATTTTAAAGCAGGAAGAAAATAGATTTGTGCCCTAGCACTAGCTATAACTATATCAGGAACATAACCATTGAGTCTGGTTATCTCATGGTTCATCAGCAACCTATCCTGACAAGGATCTCTGGGAATTGGATCCATTTCAGAAAGAATTGCTGAAGAAATTAAGAATCAAGATAAAATATGCCTTGCTAAGCAGGAAACTGCTTTAATTAACAAGCAGAGCAAAGAAGGCAGCTACTAAATGAGTAAAAACTATTCTAGACATTGGTGAGAAAGCTCTAACAAAGAAGAGACCAAAGAGAACAGAAGAGGCATTTTTATGTCTGTTTATAAACACAGACAAGAAAATTAAGACATTTGCCCTAAAATTTGACCAAGGTAGGTTTAGATCATTTGGATTAATTGTACTTCCCAGTCTAGAGCTCCAATCCAGTTAATAGCCTAAGAGGAGAAGGGGGAATGCAGAATCATTGTAGTAGCAATGATGATAGCTTATATTAGTTAAGTATGTATAATAGTCCCAGCACTCTGCAAATCACTTCACTTGCATTATATCAGTTAATTCCCCAGCAACCTAGTGAGGTAAGTTCTGTTATTATCCCTCCTCATAGGATTCTGTCATGGTGATAATAAAGATCTGGGCCTCCACAGCTAATTTTTCATTATTTTGTTTATGATACCAAATCTTGTATTTTTAACCCTGTGTAATCACTATATCATCTCTTGGTATAGAGATATTATGCAATGGGCACAATATAAAGAAAACATTACTAGTCTTTCTTCTTCCTGATAAAGAAAACCTATCCCTCACTATAGCAGCATTATGACATTTCCCTTTATTCATTAAACAACTACCAGACAAACAATAGCCTGGGACATTTGTTTAATTAGTTCACATCAGTCACATGCATATTATCATGCCTCTTAAAAACTGTGTATGTCTTCATCAAGCTGTCTTTCAAATCACAGCATATACTTTACAATTTGCCCATATTTGAGAGAAGGAAGTAGAAAATCAACTACATTCACACATACAAACTAGAAATAGATCTACGTATATACACAGAAAATACAAACCATAAACATTTAGCAAGCTCAATTTGAAATTGCTAGAACCAACAACATTCTGTTGGTTCTTCTTGTGCTCAAACTGCTGCTTCTTAACCATTTTTATACAGACTCACTTTTCCCTATAACTCTTGACAAGTGTTGCTTTGTCTGAATGTCTTGTTCTATAAAAATAATTTTTAATAGAACTCTGTGAACTCAAGTTAAAAAAGATATACAGGCACACCCTCACCCTACTATAATCGTAATATTGTAGAATCTGCTAGAAGGAAGCAAAACCTTCAAAAATCAATTCTCAGTTGTCAATGTCTGCATTTTGTGCAGATTCAAAAGCAGAATCTCAGACCTGCTAATAAATCAGTCAAAGGAAGATTCAACCTTCCAGTGAAATATGATCACATTAAAGAACAAAAGAGACTATGTAGCAAGCTCATTCCCTTAATCACATTAATGAGAAACTACAATTAGTTCCTTAGTAAAAGGGAACAAGAGACTATTTGGTTCTTTCTTAAAATCCATTATATAAATATACACAGCAAAGGAATTTTTGCTACAATTACACGCAATTGGTTCAGTCATTCTCAGCAAACTGTATAATGTTCCTTATAAAGACCATAGATAAAGAGCATTGTCACATGAGAATAAGTTAACCTTTGAATCAGGAAGAAAATACTCTGTTACAAAGTAGTACAAAATCAATACCCAGTATTTCTTACAGAGGGCAGTTAGGCAATGTATCACATGTCAAAAGTCACCTGTGAGTTGTAAACATATGTCAAGTGTTTCTAACCAAAAGATTGACTTTAAAGAATAGGTAAATGTCTTGAAAGTATATATAAAATTTACATATTTAGCATTTTTGGGATATAAGTACTTCTCAGCTTTCATCAGCTACTGGGGGGGGGGGAGATCTTTGACAACAGAAAAAAATTAAGAACTACACTATTATTTCATTTAAGGAAGTCATGAACTCTATGTATCACCTTAAAAGACAATATTTTGAAGCAAAAGTCATCACTTGAGTAAAAAAAATAAGTAAAACAGGACAAAAGAAATATTCTTTGGGAGAGAAAGTAACAGAGGAGAAATATTTCAACGTAAGTAGTAGTCATATAAAAAATAATCCTCCAAAATAATCCTCCCTCAAGTATATATTCCAAATTACATAATTCAAAGATTTTTCTGTATGGTATTTAAAAGGAATTCAATAACCTAAAACTCAATGACAAGAGACAAACAGAAACAATGGGATTATGTGTATTTTAATATATCTTTACTTTAAAATTGCATTCTATTTCTTTTAAAGAATTTGACAGTCTTAATTTTTCAAAAAAGATAGACAATGAAGGTTCATTAAAGTATTTAGCAAACATATAGTAGAAAGGTTGAAGAATAAAGATTGGCTCAAGTGAACATTTAAAAAAAAGAGTCAGAAGGGAAGAAAAAAAGAACTGAAAAAGGTTAGGCATTTAAATTGCAGTGTTACTTGAACAAGGACAGGTTCTTCAATAAATGGTGCTGGGAAAACGGGTCCAAAACATGCAAAAAAATGGACCAAGACAGCTCCATCACACCCTGTACTAAAATCAACTCAAAATGTATAAAAGACTTAGATGTAAGACCCAAAACCATAATATAATAGAGGAAAATGTGGGCAAAACCCTACCTGAGTTATAATCCAGAAATTTATTTCTGGATACATCTATAGCAGGTAAAAAAAAATGAAGGAAAACATAAACAGCTGGAACTATGTCAAACTAAAAAGCTTCTATACAGCAAAAGAGACAACAGAGAAAACAAAAAGAAACTCATCTGAGTGGGAAAAAATGTTTGCCTTCCATACATGTGATAAGGGTCTGATAATAAAGCTACACAAAGAACACACACAACTTAAAAAAAAACAAAGTAAAAACCCAGTTTAAAAATGGGGAGAAGAATTAAAAAGACATTTCTCCAAAAAGGAAATACAAATGGCCAACAGACACATGAAAAAATGTTCAACATCATTAGCAATCAGGGAAATGCAAATCAAAGCCACAATGAGATACCACCTTACACCCATAAGAATGGCCCACATCCAAAACACAGGCAACAACAAGTGCTGGCGTGGATGTGGAGTGAAGGGAACACTCTTACACTGCTGGTGGGAATGTAAACTGATCCAACCTCTATGGAAAGCTGTGTGGAGGACCCTCAAACTAATGAAAATGGAACTACCATTTGACCCAGCAATCGTTTTTCTGGGAATCTATCCTAAGGAGACTCAATGCTTGTACAAAGGGACACCTGTGCTTGGAACTTTATTGCAGCACTATTTCTAATTGCAAGAACCTGGAAACATCCCAAATACCCCAAGACAGATGACTAGATGAAAAAGATGTGGTACATATACACAACGGAATATTACTCATCAATTAAAAATAACAAGTTGGATGATTTTATGATAACATGGATGTACTTAGAAGAAATCATATTAGCAGAAATAAGTCAAAAAGAAAAAAAGACAGAAACCAAATGGTTTCACTATTATATGGGACATGGGGAAGATAAACAAAAAGCCATAAAGAAAAGTCAAAACAAGCTAACAACCAAATTAAAGTTCACAACTCAGGGCCGGGTGGCTGGGACAGGGTGGGAACAGTCAGGGAGGGGGGGGGGGTGAACCCTGGAGATGACAAAATGTGAAATTTATATATAAATAATTTAATTAAAAATTAATAAATTGCAGTGTTAAACTACATATAATTAAAACTGACTTAGCCCTTCTCCCAGAGTTCATAAGCTACACCAAGGAGTTCTCCAGTGAGTGAGAGAGTCAATGACCCATTTAAATGGTCAGCCCTGTCCTACCTGCTCTCCACTTTTTCTGTTTATATCGCTCACCTTTCCTTCCAAACACATTACTGTTTGTGCCCAAAGTGTTTAATAGAACAACAAACCAACACCAAATAGATTCTAGAATGTCTCAGGTTTACAAATGAAAATAGTTCCTAGACTCTGATGTTAAAATCAGTTGCTGATTATCCATTTTAGTGCAGTCACATTCACATCTCCATTTTATGTGATGTAATTGTGTATGAATAAAGAGAAAAACTAGAAATATGAATAAATCTCATCTTCAAAAATTAACTATAAAACAAGCATTATTAATGCTGTTTTATTTTTCTAACAAACATTA
Source organism: Uropsilus gracilis (assembly GCA_004024945.1). Lineage (NCBI taxonomy): Eukaryota > Metazoa > Chordata > Mammalia > Eulipotyphla > Talpidae > Uropsilus > Uropsilus gracilis. The sequence goes on from PVHY01014312.1 coordinate 6,028, forward strand.
CACATAGAAAAAATTTAATTTCCAAAGTTTAAGCCCAGTTCAAATTACTGGTTGCACTCTTCTCATATAATGAGTTTGGTAATTGTTACTCTCATTCTTGCAAAATAATAATAAAATGAGAATCAGTGACATTCTTTGACCTCATCAGGGCAAACCTGAAGTCTGAAGAGACACTGATAGCTGGAGAAGAAGCTGCTGGAATCATACACAATGAAATTTTGACAAATTCATGAAGGCTAAGTATGGACTATCTTGAAAGCAAGAAATTCCTGGGTACCCACAAACACAGGAGGGATCCCATATTTTCATGAGTTTTACCTCCAAGGAACTCACAAATTTCCAATGAAACTTTAAGAAATACCCCCTTGTGTTTCTCCTAAGAGGAGGGAAAATGTAAACCCAGAAGATTCTCCATAACAAATGCTTATTCTCCAGATAAAAACTTTTCCACAGCATTAATCTAGCTATGAAAAGGACATTTACCCCACCACATCCTTCTCTTTCCTTCCTTCAACAATGAGAGGGAAAATAAATGGAAACTGCTAAAAACAGAGATCACAGCTCAGAAAAACAAATTCACTAAAATTATAAGGTTATAAAACATTTATCTTCCCTCCCAGCTCTCTAACACATGTGAAGAATTTTGTAGAAAACTGGATTAAAGCTAAATATTAAGTAGCAAAATAAAGACTTTCAGGAAAAAACAAAAATATAAATACTAGAATTTGGCACCTACAGTTACCAGAAACATTTTTGAAAGCACCAATCCTTGCCAGAAATACATAAAACTTGAAATGTATAAGCCCTATTTTCTTCAATTTTTATTACCTAATACAATGTCTGGTTTCCTACAGCTATAGAAAAAATAAGACATTCAAAATGTAGAAAAAAATTACCTGAACAAAGCAAACTTTAGGACCAACTTCCTATGTTGGAATTCAGCATAGAGGGGATTTAAAATAACTTTTTTTTGTTTTGTTTTGTTTTGTTTTAGTATGCTAAGGTCTATAAATGAAAATGTGGACAACATGCAAGAAAAGATGATTAATGAAAATAGAGAAGTGGAAAGTCAAAGAAACAGTCAAAAGAAAATGCTAGAGATCAAGAACTAACAGAAAGGAATGAACTTTGAAGGGTTCAGTTGTGGACTGGACATGGCTGAGAAAAGAATCAGAGAACTTGAAGCTAAATCACCAGCGACCTTGAAAACTGCAAATAAAAGAGAAACAAATTTTAAAAGTGACGCAAACAAACAAAAAGAACATCCAGAAACTACTGTGGAAATTTTACAAAATGTATGACATCAGTGTAATTCATTATCAGAAAGAAAAGACATAATAGAATGGAAGAACAATTTGAATTAGCAGTCAGAATTTTCTAAAGTTAATGGCAGTCATAAAACAACAAATGCATCAAGACCCAAGAACACCAAGGAGGATCAGTAACAATAAAAAGACAAACAAGCAAAAAATAAATCCAAAGTCAAACTGTGGATAACCAAAGACAAAGAAAAAATTCTGGGAGGGAGTAGTATGAGTGGGGTGACAGTTTTGTCTCTCTGGATACAAAAATGAGAACTATAGTGAACAGCACAGAAACAAGGCAACAAAGAAGAGAGGAATGAGATATTTATAGTTCAAAATAAGTCTTAACAAGGTAAAATAGTGACCCACCTAGAATTTTGTGTTTGGTATAATTATCCTTGGAAAAGGAAGATTTTAAGATTTTTCAAACAAACAAAAATATAGGGAACTAACTGTCAAATAAAGCACCCCCAGATGTTAAAGTTCTTCTAGAAAAAGGAAAAATGCTAAATATTCAAAATTTACATTGATATAAAAAAGGAAAATGCTGAAAAAATAAAAATATTATAAAATTTTCTTAACTGGGCTAAAAGGAAGATTTTGTTTCATGTAATGGTAGTAGTGCATTGGGTTATTATAGCATGTGAATAAATACAATGAATGACAGCAGTGTCATAAGGAATGAGAGGTGACTATTAGAAGGTATCTCTTTTACACATTAAGTCGTGTAGTGTTAAGGTGGATTTAATTCCATCAATCATGAATTCCATATCAATCACATGGATTAACATTTGCTTTGTAACTGAAAGCAAAATTCCTTTTTAGGCCTGTTTTTTCTGTTCTACACTGTTCCTCTAATTGCCCACCCATATTTGCTAAAGAGCAATAAACTTTCAGTATATAAATGGGAGAAGACTATATGAAATGGATTCTTGAAAAACACATTTTTTGTATTGGTCAAGGAATTAATGTTTTTATTGTAAATGTTAGGTCAATTAAGGAAGAATTTAATTTTTTTAGTTTCTTTCTTTAAAGTAACAGCAGTCAGATTTCCATTATCTTTCTATCCAATCCTTAGATCTGATTCATTTTGTTTTTGAATGAGCCTAGTTCATAGGTATACGTTAGCATTTGTATATATAAAGTCAATATTCACAGAGAGAAAAATAAGAATTTCCATGTTCCATGGAACATGCTCTTTGTACCACTTAATATGTGTGCAAAATAGAGCACGTCCATTTGTTGCCATCTTTCCTCCAAGGTGTGGGAGCAGGATTCCTTCCAATGAGGCAGAGAGGAATGTGTACAGAAACCAGTAGTCCATGGGGAACAGATACCCACTTGTTATATCTCTTCGTAAATGCTTGACTACTTTAACTTTTGTGACTCCTACACCAAGGTGCAATGAGCAGAATATATGAACACCTATTCCTGGTGGCTAGTATAATGTTGACTCTGATTTAGTGAACACCAGTTCTACCAGTATTGGTACCTAGAATATACTGCTAAGCTCAACAATGATAGGTGGTTTGATGCACTGACATCTTCTGGGGACTCCTTTTCCCCAAATACTTGTATGCTCAGGAACACCTCAAAGAATTATAATTTCTTCCCCATGAATTTCTAATACTGCCTTTAACCCAAAGATTAGATAACTGACTAATGAATTAATGATTAACCTTGAGAATCACAAAGTTGTTTTATGTTACATTTGTGATATTTTCCTGTTCATTAGTAGAGAGAAAAGCAATGAGTAACTAGCATATATTTCATATGCCTACGACTATCTTAATACAATGAGTAAAGGTTAGCCTTTCTATTGTAATACTTTGGTGATGATAAAATCATGTTCAAATTTTTATTTCCTTAGAAACCAGCAATTTGAGCATGAGTTCTCCTAGTAATTAATCAACTCAGCCTTCATGAGAATAATTTTTAATCTGATTTATTGTAAATTAGAAAAATTAAGTACTAATCTGGTAGAAAGTATTAAATTTAGATAAAGATATAATCTCAAAAAATTAGAATGATATGTAGGGAAATTTATGGGGGCAGATTCAAAGATGACTATGTTTTATCTCGGAAAGGAGACAAGCCTCTGGGTATATTAATGATAATTATTATTACATACATGATAGGTTATGATATGCAAGATGTTGGCCAGCTGTTTCACTTTTCCACTGAGTACTGACTATGGAGAGATATCTTTTAACACATAGCAGATTTTTTTCACAGCAGCAGGCTTGTTTTAGGAGAGCATTTTTAAGGTAAAGAGTGATTGTTAACATTTTAAAATGTAATTACAAGGCCTAAGAAGGGTCCTTTAACAGGGAATGTATTGTAAATTGCAACAGATGCTAAACTTCATGTCCTAACACTTAATGGTTAGATGAGTCCTAAACCTCCTTGCTAATCTCCTCAAGACAAAGGTTTACCTCTAACATAAACCTATCATATTTTATAGCAATAGTGGGATTCACTTTAATATTCAACTTTTTGAGATTCATTATTCTCCTTCAGTGTTTCATTGAAGTTATCACTTTGTCACATGTCAGTCTCTTTTTAGGTAAAGAAAATACCTTACAAATTCACAGAGAACCTAGCGTCATCTGTCATCTTACCCCTCTTCCTTTCATAATCTCCTAATAACCACCCTTCCACCAGTCTCTTCCTGTCACACTGACCTCTGTAATACTGAGAAGATACCAGCCACTGACTGTTCTTTCAACTTGCAATTCTTGAACCCTTATATTCGGGATGTTGGTCTCATATTTCAGACATTGATGGAGTGTTATCTTTCCCTGATGTAATTCTTCCTGCATGTCCCACCTTGACTATCCTCTCAATCCTCCTTTTGTGACTTCTTTCATAAAATTCATCAAATTCTAGCATGCAAAATAATTATCATATTTACTATCTTTGTGTTATTTCCCCCAAAATGTAATAGAATGTATAGGAATTTTTATCTACTTTTGCCCATTGATGTAGAGATCTAAATACTGCCTCGTACTTTGCATATGCCCATTCAATAAATGATACTAATGAAAAAGACAGATCCAATTAAGTGTTTGCCCAAATTGACTCTCTGAACACTTGATTATATAAAATTACCAATGTCTTATCTGCTGTTAAGTCATGGAAATTTTTGTGTGCAATGAATTTTAGGCATAAGAAAGAAAAACATTCAAAATAGGTGTCCTAGTATGAAAAGAGAGTGACAGACTTTGGGGATATAACTTTCGAGACTTGTGGTCCCAAACAATTACCTTTGATGCCTCCATATACCATGTTCTATTTACTAGTGGTTCTTGATGCTTTTACTCTCCAGCTTAGATGTCATGATAATTAATTGGCAATTTAGGGGAAATTATTTTTAAATTGCAACTATTTATTCAAAGAAAAAAAGATTTGCAATTACATTGTACTGAAACTAAGCTAAATTGGATTAACCATCTCATTCATACCTTGCCCTTTATACCCTTTATTCTTTAAGTCACAGTATTTACTATAAGCCAGGAACTAAACAAGGTCCTGTTTATCTCTACTTCTCTAATATAAAATAGGCATTGCTATACAATTCTACAAAGAAAAGAATAAGATTCAAAGAGGTTAAATTATGGTAGGGTAAATGAGTTAATCAGGTCTTTTGTGTGGCTGGCCTCTGCGGGTATCACCTGAGGGCATGATTGTGTTAATATAAAAGTGCTTGGGAGTGTGGGTAAAGGGGCTCACAGTTGCAGACACCTGAGCCTAAAGAGCATACTGATGTGTAAGTGTGCTCACCAGAGCCCAGGAGCAGGGCTAAAGGCAGGGGCAGCAGTGCCACCACGACCCTTGCCAGCACTGCGATGAGTGGTGAGGCTACCACGGAGGTGAGAGAGAAGACCATAGAGAGCGAGCTCAGAAGAATATAAAGACTTATGGGGAACTGAGAGGTTTGCTTGCCTGTCTCTCAGGCCTTCTGCCCAGCCTTGCCCTGCCTGATATGTGTAACTGCTAAAATCAATAAAGAACCTATGCAGATTGATGCGCCTGATGCTCGCCGTTACAATTGGTGATGAAGATGGGATGGTCAACAACAGTTGGCTTAATAGGTAGGATGGTTGATGCACGGAAGGCATAGACAGTGGCATAGATGGCAGGATTCAACACAGACAATTTGCCACCATTTGGGAGCAGGGATATAGTGACAGGTCATCAGTTCAATGATAATATAATTCCATTGGTAGCTACCCAAAAACTGAATGCCATAAAGGTATGGGAAGAAACCTGAAAACCCTCCTGCTTCATTCACATCATGAGTAGTAGCAAGACCCCAGGTCATCAGAATAGTGTCTCCTTGATGCTGTCTTGTCTTCACACTCAACTTCCAGTCAGATCAGTCAGTGCTATCTGCAAAAATTCCCCAGCCAACCACAATATTCTGGGAATATCTGGAAGATCAAACTTCTAGACAGTTACAGAGTTCCTGATTTTTCTGCCTACCAAGAAAGTATTTGTTTGCTTGTTTTATTTTGTTACAAATTAGTGAGTTCTCTAGATATGGATTGGCATTTCTAGACCATACACAAATGGTGAGCTCTCTGCACATTAATGCTAATTAAGTTCTTGTGTATATTTTCCTTGAATCTGTTATCCTCTGCCCTTTGCACTCCACTTTTTCATTTCCTTTACCCAAAACCTCAGCCGATATTCTCTGAGGAAACTAGGGCATTCTCTAAAACCAAATATAATTTATCATTCATTTATAAGCTGCCCACTATCTACCTGGGAATATCTCAGGCACAATAAAGGGTAAAATCCAACAATACTTGGATTTTAAGTAAAACCCATCAATTTAATAAAATAGTGTTTTTCTGAAAAACTACTATCACAGCTCCTAGTAAAAGAAAGCATGGTGCCCATGTCTTAGGAATTTACTGTCCATTGATTGTGGGAATTAAAGTGAATGATCCTGCAGCTGTACAACTGAGTAATGGTAAACTCATTTCACTTATCTTCATCTATAAATAAGAATAGTAGATATTTTATATATATATATATAGAGAGAGAGAGAGAATATACCTCTCAAAGTTGGAGAGTTGTGGAAAAGTATATTTGACTTGCCTGTTTGAAAACATGCAACAGAGTCTTTTATATTTACCCTAAACATCATGTGTCTTCCACACTTACAGTTAGGTAGGGCTATGTATTTCTTTTCAGTGATTCATCAGAAGCATGATGAGTCATTGTTTTGCATCCACCCAATATGGATAGGTTCATCATCTGTTCTAGCAGTTGAAGAAGAATGTCAGAGCTTTAGGTGGATTTTACAGGCTTTCATGCTTTCTTAGGTAAACCAGACAGGGAGGCAGGCTAGGCAACTGAGGAAGCAAGCAGCCCACTGAGCCTTCCAACTCTCCATGAATCTTCACTTTTCCTCCGGGCTCTTTTGCATTCTCTTGGTATTCTCCATCTTCCTCTAGGGTGACACTACCCTTTTATCCTTTCCTCCTAGGCCCAAGTGTGATCACTTACACATGCACACATCCACTGGTTAGGCATGTACAATCATGGAGGTGGTGCAATACCACAGATGCTGGTTAAAGAGACTAGTGGCAGAGAGGTGAAAACCTTGATAATTCATTTAGCCTACAGTCATATACAGGACAAGCCATTTAGGAAGAGGAGCCTGACATGACCAGTGTTTCTCTTTGGTGAAAGAGGAAACTTTTGTGATGAGAGTACCCACCTTGATGAGTCATTGCATGGAGGGACTAAACAGAGTTGTCATGTGTTTTGAAATAATTCTTGTCTGTTGAGCTACTGTTAAAAGGTTAAATAATTTGTTTCAGTTTTTGTGAGTTATGCAAGCCTCTAAGTGTTTGATGAAGCATCCTACTTCCTGTACTTTAATTAATTTTCTAACTTTGTAATATACCAAACATTAGCCAAGCATAAAATACATAGAAAAACTATAATGACCAAACATAGCAGAATTTTCAACCATTTATTACACACCACTTATTTCTGACTCATTTTCTCACACTCACTGCAGGTAACCGAAACATATCCCTGAATATGTATACATATTGAATATTGAATATGAATGGACTTAAAGAATAAAGAATACCCATATCTTTTCCAAAATCTGGAGACCTCAGTACATGGAATATTTCCTTGCTGAAGACTTATGGTGATAATGAATATTTTAAAATATTAATAGAATTCCCTCCTTCTTAAAAAAATTATCCCAAACATCAGAAATATTGACTCTAGAGGTGTGAGCAGGTTTAGCTTCAATATTTCACAGAATTTTTTTTAGAAAGAACTAAGTGTCTCTTACATGATGACACATATTTGCTTGGTCCATGCACGGAAGTATATGGGTGTTTAGCACGAGAGCTTTTTGACTCACTCTTACAGGTATTTTTAGTTTTAAATCTCTCCCCTTTAGGAAGCCATTTTGATATAAAGCAGCTGCTATCTAAAGAGTTTGAAACTACTGCAATATTTATGAAATCTAAAACTTCTACTCTTGATCTTTTTATTAAAGATCCCAGAGGAAGGTGTTGAGACTTTTTATAAAGAGAGAAGGGATAAGAAAAAGCCTCTTATAAGGGAGTCTATCAGTATGCTCTCAGCAGACTGCTAAAATGCAAACAGAGAGGTGGTCAATGGTAGACCATTTCTAAATTAAGTCTTAGAATGCATATTAATGAATGCTCTTAAGAAAAGTATATTATATTGAAAATGGCACTTGGTCAAATGGAGATGATCTTGATTTTAGAGTCAGCCTCCAATTCAGCTCGGTTTTCTGACTAGGTAATTCTTGCCTAGTTAGTGGGTAGAGTTTTATATTTCATTTAAAAATAATCTGCAAAGAGAATCTGAAAAGAATAAATTCCAAACATAAACAGGTCAAATGTGGCTCTCAACTCATCCCCAAAGAGTCTCTTAGAAAGGCTCACAGCTGCTCACTTTTATAGGGCCACCTGCCATACTGATGAAAAGGATGGGATTGCTTTGAATAGCAAGGGAAAAAAGCCAACCTCCTGGAAATGAACATGAAAAACTGAAAAGATTAGGATTCAGTATCTCTATTCTATGAAACAACTGAGCAATGTAAAGCAGATTCATGAGTCCAAGAAGAAATGAAATTAGAACTGGCCTAATTCAAATTGAATATTCTTCTGAGGGCAGTAGTACAGTAAAACCCTATCATTCCTTTATTAAGTAAGTGGCTGGATAAATGTGATGGGGCATAAATTAAAAGGCAAGAGAGTTTTAAGAGACGAGACTGGTAAGCTGGTTAGAGACTAGGTCTTAAAGGGAGGGTTGTCAATCTTGGATAATATATAGGTTGGTAGTTTTCAATTCCCTTCTCTCCATCTCCTCTATCCTTTTACTCCAAATAGAATTGCTAATACATTTTAAAAGTCCCCATCACAAGAAGAAAAAATGTGTAACTATGAAGGGTGATGGATGTTAATTAGACTTATGGTGATCATTTTGCAATATATACATAGATCAAATTATTATGATGTATACCTGAAAATACTAATGTCGACAATGAAGGGCACTTGGAAATTTTAAGCAAAAGATGAGCATGTCCAGATTATGATTAAAAACTGAGCATCATTCTGATATGAATCAAAGGGCAAATTTAACTTTATGAGCTTGAGAGCAGAGAAAAGATGGAGAAATTGTTGCAGTTGTCCGGAAAATGGTAAGGGCCTTAAAAGGACAAAGGTCATCAGAATGAAGTAGAGACATATTTGAAATAGCATATAAAAAGATTTGGTGATTGATTGGGCATAGGAAACTCAGGAGCAAAGAGGATCAAGAATATATTCTTAGATGGATCAAGCCCAATGACTCAGTGGAGATATGGAGAATGTAAGTGAGACAGGTATGTATTTGTGGTATAGAGAGGTATAGAAAATAAAAATGGGACAGGCATATAAAATAAACTGTTTTAGTTCTTTCCAGAGTTGGGTGCTTGAAATGTTCAGTGAAAACAAAAATGAGTTTGAGTCTTGAAAGAAAATTAGTCTGAAATTTTTATTTACTGGTATTAACATATAGATGATAGCTAAAATCATTACAAGATAATACATAGGAATGAAGAATCCATTTAGAAATGGAAAATTTAGAAATGGAAATCCGTGGGTCAACAATATTTGAGAATTGGATAATACAAAGAGGACATATTTTAGAGTCAGAGAAGATATTCTATGAAAAATAAGAATGAGGGGGAATGTTTTATCAAAAAGCTCCTCTAGAAATTTGTGAAAAAGGAATATTGACACTGTGAAATGCCACAGAGACTCCAACAAAGATAAAGAAGGAAATTCATCTGTTGAGTTTAGCATTTAGGAAGGCATAAAAAAATCTGAAATCAAGTTCCAATTGAATGACAGGTGAATGGAAGGTTAAAAGAAACAGAGGACTAGTACAAGTAGGGAAGGAGGAAGAAAAAGCAACTGGGTAATAGGATTTGTAAACCCAGTAGTCTAACAGGAAAAACAATGACAGCAAGTGGTGTGTATGCAATAAATATTTCTTAAAGGACTAGATCTCTGAATAATGACCAAAATTAAATGATTGGGAGGACATAACAGGCTGGATGAAATGAACGAAACAAGATGTTTATTAAAAGTATGTTACTTTTTTAATAAGCTGTCTCAAATCCTTTAGGGAATCTCATGAAAAGTTAATTTTGCCATCAATCAGGAATCCTAATAGTGTTCAAATTTGCCATGAGACTTGCCACATTTCCTTATCATGGGACTTGTGCAGAAAAATGTGGGAAAGGAAGGGAACTGAGCTAACATGTATTCAATGAGAGTACTTTGCTTGCATTATTTCACTTGATCTTCAGACAATCCTGTGAGGCAAGTATTATTTCCTCATTTTACAAATGAAGAAGTAGAAGTTCAGAGAGGTTAAGTGATTTGCCTGCGGTCTTACATCATTATTTATATGGTCCTATTCTCAGCTATAAAAATCAGCTACTATAAATACCATATAAAAAGAGAAAATAGGTCCATGAGTGCAATTTAAAAGCCATTCTGACTAGAGAAATTGAATGGCAATAGAATATTTTTAGAAAAACATTGTGGGAAGCGGAAATTCTTCACAGGCTGGAGTATACAGAGGATACACGTGCAGGTTTTGGAATCAGGTTTTTGTGTTCTGTGACTTTGGACAAGTTCTGGATCCTCTTTATGTCCAAGTGTCCTCATCTGATAAATAGGGATTATAATATTTCCCCTCTGATGCATAATATATGATTTATGTAAAATACTTGGCAGTGTGCCTTTTACATAATAACTCATAGTAACTATTTTTATCATTGGCATCATTATCTTTTACTAGAGTGACATAAAAGAGGAAAATCATAACTATAATATTCTCAATTAAAAGTGTTTGGCACTCGTATAATTTAAAAGTATAAAAGGAGACACTACAAAACTTTACCTCAGAGTGTGTTCCATCTGGATAACTCCAGTGGCTTCAGAGGTAAAAGATATGTTTCAACTGCCAGATTTCTTTAGGATCTATACCTGAACCTCATGAAGAAACAGAAAATAATCCTCCCCTTTATGTGATAGAGATTGTAAAATCAAAACACCCTTGAACTCTGAATGATAAGGTGACGTTAGCTGAAACTGCAAATGTTCATAAAACACAAGATGCGTAGTCATGTTGATGGACAATGCTGCTTCTGATAAGTGTACTCTGATGAGGAATGAATCATCACTCCCAAGTGAGAAAACACTTCCCTGAGAATACTCCAAAACTGAGAAGGTGATTCTATTATTCTGGATATTCTGGAGAATAACTATCATGCAAAAGGGGACACTCTCTCCCCACCACTCTGAAATGAACTCAGAACATTCTATTCTGAATAAGACATGTGGCCTCTTTGATGCAGTCACCCTTCTGTGGGTCAATCTAGTTCTGATTTCATCAGTGAAGAAGACACTTCCCTCTCAATGTTGAAGCACTGGCTAAATGAATTGAAGGGAGGATGTAATTCCAAAAAGAAATTCACATGAAAACAGAAATGGAATTTCTGAGGAAATCGGGATGACAAAGTAAAGTTATTTATCAAGCACAGAAGCTTGACCTTTGAGTGGCAAAGTTTGCCGAGACCAAATCCTGTAATGGAAACAAATTCCTTAAAGGGTGCCTTAGGGAGTCCAATACCACATAAAAGTAAAAAATAGCTGAGGGCTAGAAATGATGAAAAGATGACCTGTGTTCCCTGGGCATAGCTTCAGTCTAAAGAAACATTTTATTAGCTTGGAATAAAAAGAACAGCAAATGATTTTTTTTTCTCTCCTTTCTTTTCTCACTGACTCTGAGTGTAAATATCATCTATGGAGTACAGAAATATTATAGGGAGGCAAAATGGATTGCAAAGAGATGAATGAGTTATGCATAAAAACAGAATAAAGATGATGATAAATTCAATGTCTCTAGACACAATGGTTAAGAGCAACTATACCTAGCATCAAGCTATCTAGGAAAAACTCCTATTTCCAACAGGTATTAACAATGTGACTCTTGGAAAGTCATTTCATTTCTCTCCTCCTTGATTTTCCTATCAGTAAAATAGGGATGACACTGGCACTTATGCCATGGTAGCATGATGAGGGAAGTGTTTCCTTCCTGTCTCAACTATTAGTTTGCCTAGTACTCAAAGAATGTTTCTGTTATTCATCATTATGAATTCCAACGGGGGAAGGCATTTCCCAATAGTGTTTGGTACATAATAGGCACTAAAAGATCTGCAGATTAAATTTCACCTTTAAAACAACCATGAGATTATTTAAGAATTTTCCTATAATGTGGCCAAATTCATGTTTTACTTAATACTAAATAGAATCAAGGATAGTTTATGCGATCCCTAACTTGCATCTTTGGAAAGCCTATTTAATAAGAAACAAACATATCAAATCTTAGTAAACCGTGAATGAAGGGTATAGGGTAGAACTGTTCATTAAAAGAAATCTAACATCAAAAAGTCTAATGGACATTCTGAAAATCACATTGCTTCTTCGTGTTATTAGCTACATAAAATTATGCTGTCAAATGCTGCTTTATGAATAGTCAGGAAGGAAGAAAAAAATCACAAGGGACAAATCACTGTCATTCACAGAAGACTACCTGGCAGTCTAAGAATTAAGTTCACTCTTCAGGGCATGCTATCCTCAGCTGTTATAAATATGCCGAATGCCTCTGTCAGCAGGCTCAATAAGAGTCTGCCTGCACCAATATGGTGCTTGTAAAGGCGCAGTCTGTTGCTCAGAGGGAAAGAGAACAAAGACATTTTGTTTCCAATTATTGTCACTTTGCAGTTTAGCTCAGCTGAGCAATTTCATGACCAGTAAGACAGAAAGGATTCTGAACAGTAGAGTAACTAAACAAAACCCCTCTAATTAAATGACACTTGGCAAGGGCAGAGGACACCAAGTCTAGTTTAGAGCAAGTTGTCCCTACAAGGAGTCAGCAGCTTAGCATTTGCAGGTAAGAAGCCCTTTCATATTGGCAAACTACTGCACTGCTTCTCTGGGAAGCACTTTTAGGACTTTGCTATGACTTTTCACAGGGATTCAGTAGCTTATTATCCCTCACAATATGTCAGACAGTTAATGTATGGCCATGGGTTTTAATAAGTAGTATATGTACCAGTTTCCTGATCTATTTTTCTCCCTTCTGTCTCAATTGACTACTTTATTTACCTGCAACCTGGTCTCACTTGAGATTCTCAAGTTTACACACTCAGTCAACAAGTCATCAAAAGTCAGAATGTGATTTACAGATTGTTTTTAGGAAAATCCCAGGGTTATCTTAAAGTCATAGTTGTGACAGGTCTCTAGAGTTGGAGACACGTTTGGATCTGAAACTATCCTTTATTTTTAAGTTCTTGTTCTTAAATCACAGAAACTTCTAGCATCAAAGAAACCCCATGATCCAGGGAAGGAAGTAAATGGAGATGACTGGTCAAATTGTCTCTGTGAACCACTAAAACATAATGTCATATAAATCAGGATAGAAAATATCCATGATTATAGTTTTATAAGCATTTCAGACTATATGACAGTTCAATAAATTTCATGGGGTATCACAGGGCTGTTGTCCACCATAGAATCTGTGGAGCTCTGACAATCCCTGTGGACTAATCAAAGTGTTTAAATTTAAATACAAAGGAAGTGTTATTAGAAGAAAATAAATCTCTTGCATATATGCTTATATATGTATCTTTCAAATGTATATGGAGTATACTGATACTTACACTTTTATTTAAAATATAACTTGGAAGTATACTGTCTAGTCATTGTTCTCAATTTTAAAATATTAACTAATTCTAAAAGCTAAACTGACTCAAGATGGTGGGAACCATTAAAAAATTCATATTCAAGGACTCCTCTCATTCAAGAGTTTAGAAGCATCGCAAAGAGAAAACAATAAATTTAATAAACAGGAAAAAGAATAGAAAAAAAAAAAAGATTCAGATGCTAAACTTCATCCCTAAAAAAGAATCTGGAGTTACTGAAGCTTATTCTAGGTGCACTAAATTCTATCTACCTCCACACAGCACCAATATTCTGCTGTAAGATACATATTAATGTGACTCCCTAATTAGCACTTTGATATTTTTCTCCTTATTCTTTCTTTTTATGACAGCTGAATCTAAACTCTAAATTTGCCTATCTTCTATCACAGCATAAGTTTTATGAGATTTTCAGTAAGCCATTAATCTTGCTTATTCATTCTTTTTATTTCCTCTATCACCTTCTATCTGCAGAGATCTCAGTCATAGATGGCTAGCTGATGCTGACATGCTGGGTTTGGTTTTTATTTTGGTTTTTTGAAACATTTATCTTGTAATAGGTGAAGTGGGCTACACATTTTAATATCTGAATATATATCCCGAGTCAAATTCCATTCCCTAAGCAGTATAAAAGATGCAATCTAAACATTTCAGATAGGAATAATTTACATAGAAAAATTTCTTGCTAATAGCATCTAAAATGATTCATACTTTACTTACTGAAACTGAGACAGAATACTTTCTTCTACTAATGACCTTTATGATACAACAAGATTCATATGAAACTCAAGTGTAATTATTAACAATAAGTATTCCAAGGGCAAACATTTAGTTCTTTTTTTCTTTCATATTCAGTTCTTTTTTCTTTCATATTATGTTGTATCATTACCATCTAATACAATAATAAGTATATTGCAGATGTTTGTTAAATTTTGAGTGAATAAATGAATGAGTACATGAATTATATCAGCAATTTACTGACTCAATGAAATTCACTTTAATCTAAAATAATGACCTCACTCATGGAGCAAGATGTAGCTTGGGATAGAGATAAGGGAACTTTAAAATTCATACTTCCATCATTTCTTCCCCAAAGGCATTCCAAACAAATATGAAATCTAGATGAAAACAGTTTGCTATCTTTCTATGCAAACTTCATTTCAAGATGAATTAATTGGCATATCCTTCCAAGAAACTTCCTTTAAATGAAATTCTCAATTGATTCAGCAACTAAGTCAATTCCATATTTTTTTTCAATTAATTTTCCTCTAGAACAATTCGTTAAAATTTCCAAAACTCTGCACAAGTCTGTGACAGCATTGCCTCTGGCAACTACGCTGAATGATCAGATTGTAAGATTGACAAGAATAGGGGTCTTTGACCATTTTGTTCATTAATCCATTCCAAATACCCAAAATGGTTTCTGGCATTAAACAAACACTGGACAAATATTTGTGGCAAAGTCTAATGTTTGACCTGCCTCAGTTAAACACACCATAACTTTTGATGCTTTGTGCTACTTTGGAATCTTTGACTATGCTCATACTTTATTGAATGAATCTGACTGGATGCCTTATTTCCCAAAATACATTTTCCTTTCTCAAAACCCTTCTGTTAAAGAAAAAGACCACAATAATCAACACAGTAGAAATATTACTTAAACTCTTATTTAGATATTGTTCTTTTGGATACTCTTCTTAAGAGTCTGCCACTGAGTGACACGTTGGAAAGATGCTGAAACTAGAGGGTGAGATGATCAGATTGTCCATATCAGCAACTACACTTTGGAAAGCACTTTTAAGTAGATCATCTTATTTCACCTTTAAAACTGCTGTATAGTTAGAAATATCTTATTTTCTCAACCCCTAGAAAGAGAAACAGAACTCAGAGTGACTGACTTTTCTGAGGTATAGATGGCTAATAAAATATCCCCCACCTGTTCCCTTTGAAATCAGTTGCCACCCAGCACTTTAAGTCCAAAATATGGCACAAAGTTATGTCCTTAGGCAAGTGAAAAACAAATCAACAAATATGAAATAGAGGCAAGAAAATGGCTCATATTTGCCACCCGGGTTTGTTGTGCCATAGGTTTAATTGCACCAATGAGTAAAATGAATGCCTAAAGAACAAGTGTTAGTCTCGTAAAAATAAGCCCTCTGGTAGAACAAATACTATATGCAGTAAACATTGGCAAATTGCACAAAAGACAGAGAAAAGGTAATGGTACAGGTAGACAACCTTTCAAAGTGAGGGAGATAATTGTAATTCTGCAGGGATTCATACCCCCAGATCATGTGGCAGCTGCTTTCTAGACCTCTGTCACACTCTGCTCTGCATGCCCCTGAAGTCAGTGGGGGGAGGCGGGCTTCTTTCCCTTCTCACTAATCATCCTTGACATCCAGTTGGCACACCCATCAGAGACAGTCTATTTGTGGTTTTCTAGGTCAGCTTGGCACTGAGCAAGGAGAGTCTCAGTATTTATAGGTAGCCTAGGGTTGTAATTAGAGCTACTTTGCATCCTTTGGGGATGCTGAGATACCTGCACCGTTCTTGGGATTCAACTTGCAGATGTGCTGCTACGTCCTTTGAATGAGGCAGATTCAACCTAGAGTTAAAGAAACGTAAACTATAGGCATGTGCCTCTTCCAATACCCAGGGTTAGTGATATCTGTACATAGTTGTGAAAAATACAAAAAGGAAAAACAAACTTGGAGCCATTTGAGCATGAGTAGGAACCAGCGTCAGGAAACCTTTCAAAGGATCAGGTCTCAGACATATCCATGTACACCTGCAGGTCTGGGCAAGCCCACACCACCCCTACTGCAGGGGCTTAAATGTTATCAGCCTGGAAACTGAAGTCTGAGGATTAAAATTTAGTTAATCACCACTTCACAAATTTTCTATCAATTCAAATATGCTGACTCATTTGCATAATGAGGACCTTAATGAGGACTGGTCTTGCCTTTTGGGAGGATAGATAAGCCAACTCTCTGCCAGGCTTCCTGGGTTTATACACAACCACAAGTACTCCTTGAGTCTGTTTCCCAAACAGCAGTCCTGAAGCCCCAAATAAACATCTTCTGTCATACTTAGGCTGTAACTCATGGTCTATAATATAGTAGTAAGTTGGTTGTTATAATTTGGTGGTTGTAACTTGTTCCTCTGTCAATGGTCATATTTTTTGTAATATTTATAAAATTGCTGTATTTTTCTATTCTACCTATGCTATCATTATATATTCCCTATGTCTGCTGACATTGAAGTAGCTACTGATGTATATTTTTTAGAACTGATTAAAGATGAATACATTTGAAGTAGATTAATTAGAATTTATTGAATAGATTTGTGTAACTACAATCATTTCCTCAAGACAGTATAGTCAACAAGATTGCTCAGTTAGTAAGTGTAAGAGATTTAACTCAAGCAGACTTTTCTCTGACTCCTATGGTAATGAACTTAACATTAAACTACCTGGCCCCTAGTTTCATTGATCCATCAACAGGTATTTGATTCCTTAACCTAAAGGCACGATCAGAAAACCTCAGCAACTTGTCAATATCTGATACCAGATCATATTTCTTTACCTTGTCCCAACACAGCTCTGAGCAGAGGTGGTTAAGCTAAGTCAGAAAACATAAAATCACAGATACTGGATAACTTCAGTTATTTGTGGAATAGAAATAACCAAAGACGTACAATGGCATAGCACAGGAAATAGAAATCTTATACTCTGAAAAATATATAGTAGTTAACTAGAGGTGTTATGGGGGGGGAAGGAATGGGGGAAAGGAGTGGTTAAATCATTGGCACAGTATTATTGGTAGAAGGTGTGTGAAACATGTGCATATATTTTGTTAAAATGTGCCCCTAAATTTATATAGTATACAAAATATCAACAAATTAAATGAAAAGAAACAAAATTCAATGCAAGGCATACAAAAATTATCTCAAATGTTTTTTATTTCTGTTCAGAATTCTTTAACAGAAACTTTTGTAAGATAAAAGATGCAAAAAGTTATTTCTCTTCATAATTAAATAATTGATTTAAGTATAAATTAAATGATGAATCATTTCAAAGTTATGAACTTGTAGGTTCTATTTTATTCTGTTTAATAAGAAGATATAAACCTAACCAATTAAAGAATTTATTAAAAGGCAAGTTAATAATAATTTTTAAAATAACATATAGAAAGTCCTTCAATGTCAATATTAATTGGGTAGTCTCAATCTTCTGAGCCCTGGGTATTAGTATCACAAGAATATGTCTAATCCTATTGTCAAAGTTTGATGCACAGAAAATCACTACAAAGTATTGGAGCTTTCTTCTACTTTCTAACAACTGCTGGAAGAACATCAGAATTGAGTAGACTTGGACATAAAATGTTACATGTTGAATCAAAACACGTAGTGAATATATATATATATATTTGTAATATATATATTTATATATATATAAATATATACAATAATAATATATATACATATATATATATTTGTAATAGAAGGGAGATTAGAGATGTTCACGCTTTGTGGAATTTAGACATGGAAAATGACCTCAGAAACTTTGTGGGGCTAATATTTGCTGCCATGCGACTCTTAAGACTGCCTGATAAGAATAGCATAAGCTATAAGCACATGCCCAGAAGGAATAGGGGCATGACCTGGTTGAGGTTATTTCCTGTGACTCTGCTTCATTTGCTTGTTAAAAGATGGATCTGACTGGGCATCATTTCGATTCAACTTTCACTAAGAGTAGAAGAGTAGACACCAAGAAAGAGGCTGGGTTTGTTAGCTAGAGTCCTCTGGAAGGGATATTTATGAGTCAGAACATGAGAAATGTCTGTTGTCATAAACCCTGACCAATAACCAGGCCTATACAGCAGAACGTTTCTAGCCAGACAAGGCACAGTGGTAACTAGAAAAGTTCACACCAGAGGATTGATGAAGAGAATATCCATCCAGGTCACAGAGATGGTTTGGTTCGAGAGTTAGGATAGATATTATTGTTTAGTTCCTGGAAACCAGGGGACAAGTAGTTGATGGTGTCGCAGTCAGGGAGATGGGGAATATCGAGGAGGAATAAGAGCAGATGTTTGAGTCACTGTTGTGCCCTGGGTTTCTGAGGTAAATTTCAAAAGCTGTAGCCTGAGAAGAATGAGGCAGCTTATTGTTTCCAGAGGGCCTGGCAATGAGAAACTGAAGTAGAGAGGAGAGTACCTGGAAATAAGATCAGCATCCATTCTCAGAAACTGAGGTACAAATACCTTCCTGCTAGCTGGCTAGAAGGAAAAGCAAAAGCAAAAACCTGACTGAGATAGGAAATAGGTCAGAGGCTGTGGACAATAAAGCTGACTTGATAAACTCTCACAAGAGTCCCACTCCAGAGCTTGAATTTGCAAATGAAAGAAAAGTATCCCAGTTCTAGGGATTAAAGTGAGGAAAGAGCAAGAAATGTTTAAGCCTCTTTAGTTTTAGCAGATGACAACTCCCTACAACCCTGAAGATAGCTAAAAAAAATTGTTTGACTAGTATTGGGCTTTAGAACTGACCAAAGCAAAGTATCAAAACTTTGGTCCAGCTGTTTCTGTCCATGCCTGCATCATCATCTTTCTATCCAGCAGTACCTGAAACACATAGTAGATAGTGCATAGTTATCTCCATTAACTGAATGAATGAATGAATGAATGAATGAATGAATATTTAAAATTATGGGCATAGGTGAGATCGTTATTCCCCAAGAATACTCTATGTGTTTATAACCATATCAAGAGAAATCTCTTCATAGGAAGTATGGAATCTGTCATGAAATGTATCTTCTCAGTTGCACAATCTTCTTCAAAAATCTGACCAGGAGAATAAATCAAGCTAAAATAGAGATTCACAATTCTTGGATAATCATATTTCAGCTTCTCTACCTCAAATTACTGCTGATGTTTCACAACTTCAAGTAGCTCATTCACACCTAAGGAGTCTGCTAAAAATACACACACATGTTTTGTATTCTCCCTTTCTGATTCACAGAGGTTAAGATCAAGTTTCTTAAGTACAGTTTTAGTTTTAATTTATTTCCTACCAGACTTTGCATATTTGTATAAGTGGATGACAAAATAAATGTTAGCAAAGACTTTGAGGCTCTGTTTATAGTCCTCAATTCAAATGCCACCCTCTATGAATATCCTCTCTTAATAATATGGTCAGCTTAAACTCCCTGCTAGCGTAAGTGGACCTATTCCCAGTTAACATATCAACTAGGTTTCACCTATATTTAAATCATGGTTGGTTTGGAGTAACGTCTGGGCCAATATTCATTCTCAAACTCAGTCTCTCTTGACAGGCTACCTTCTTGGTAGAGTTTCCCTCTGCTTCTGCTTCTGTCTGGAAATTACTGGAAGTTCCAAAGATGGGAATGGGCCGGAGGAGAGGACTTAGCAAGAGTCATCATTTCTAGAGGTCTCAAAAAGTGTCTTGATCTTATCACCTTTATAGACATCATAAATTGGCATAATCATTACTTCATTCTTTCAGTCACCTATTCACTATTGGGTAAGTGGCTACCTTTTGCCTCAGGTTTTGAGAGTGGCTTAATGTGCAGCACTACACAGCTAATCGCAGGATGAACATGTCAAGGTGGCAAAAAAATTTCATGTCTCTGACAAGGTTTTTTTGCTACACAATGAACTCCCAGGAAAATAATCAATAGTTAAGTCACTAAAAATTCCCTTCAGCCTTTTGGAAGTTAATGAAAACCTGTGATTTAAAAACTAAGCAATTTTAAAAATGTTTTCTGAATCTCTTCATTAAGCTATTATTAAGGAGAAACTCATGACAGAAAACTCTGAACCTCCTTTCTAGAGAGCAAGCGGTGGTGGCTAATATCTTAGAACTACTTCCACATGAGATGACATCAAGATACTCATGCAAGAGGCCATGGATAAAATATTCAACTTAGTAAAACCCCAAAACCAGTCACAATAGTGCATTTCATTTGTATGTTTTCAAGGTTTTTTCTTTATTCTAAACATGATAAACCTGCTTAACAATATAGCTAGATGTTCCTTGGTACCTACAAAAGAATTAAAATAAAATAAATGCGCTGAATTGGACTCTGATGCAAACGTGCTTCTCCCACTAATTTTTCCTTTCTAACAGCAGCTGGTAAAAAAGCAGGGACAACGCCATGCTTCAGTTCAGCTTTGCTTTGCAGCCTGACTGACTCCAGATGCTAGGATACTCTGGAAATGCAATTAGTTTCAATTAACTAACATCTGGCCAAATATAAACATTGTGTTTGAGATTCAGGTAAAGGAAAGCACGTTTCTACAGAGCAAGCTTGTTTATGGAACAGTCTGAAAAATGTTAAATCCTATTGAAGTTACCAAGAAACTAGTGTTTAGGTGTGATTTTTAAAACACATTCCTCAAAATTTCCCCATCACTGGGTTTCTGGATTAACCTCCACTATAATTACTGAAGACAAAATCTCTGCTTACATAACACCAGGTCATATGCTATCCTAGCAAAACCCAAGTCTGCTGAAATCTCTGTGTGTCTCCACTCCAGCCAAGAGTCTGGCTTTTTCAAGGAAAAAAAAAAAAGTGGAATCTATTTTCAACTTGACAAAAGAAGCAATGCTTTGAAATTGGTTATAGTCGGATTTAAATGGCTCATCTATGGGATAATATCTATGAGGGAAGACTGTGGCCTCATGATCGTTATGAGAGATTTTTTACATGTGAGCTACTCCTAACAATACAGACAATACAACTTAAATTTGATGCACCCCATGTAGAGATCACATTAAATGCTTTCAGGCTTTATGGGAATAAAAGCCATATTTCATTATGGAGAACTTTTGCTGCACGTGTGCTTATGAAACTATCAGTACAATGCTCTCTTCAGATTTGAGACTTTAGAAAATGTGGACCCAGCCAATGAATGGGATGAACACTGAAACCCTAGACAGTGTTTAATACTTAACTGTAAAATAGCAAATAACTTATAACCTGAAGAGCAAATTGGGAAAACATTTGGTCTCTTGCTCATTTTCATGTTGATCATGTTCAGGTAAAATTATCTTCAATCATTATCCAAATAAAGAAAGCATCAAGCTGATGCTAATGCCATCTCAAGCCCTTTACTAAGTATAGTTTGTAGAGTGCTTTGACACCGTACCCTTTGTACACTTTGGCATCAGTTAGACTCATTATGCCTTTGACTCCCTCAAAGGAGTGCTCTCACTTTACCGGTTCTCTATGGAGAAAGAAATTATTGTAGTAACAAATTTTAATCTAGCAAATCTACGTACTAGATTTACCATAGTCCTCATAGCCCAGATCAGTGACACAGATCATACACATAGTATAAACAACACATAGAACTAAGGAACTTATGGGATAGTCACAAGATATAATTTAAAACACATTTTAAAAAATAAACAACTTCAAAAATCAAATTCACAACTTCCTTTCGCATTTATGCATACTGAATTTTCCCATTCAGAAACAAAACTAACACATGCACACAGATAAACCACAAACACATAAACCATTTCTTTAATACTATCTACACCTCTAATTCATGGCTGCAATTCTAGATAGAATAAGTGACTACATTGATGGTCTCCATTTTCTTATTTCTCTCCTCAGTATATGCTATAATTTATCACTCCATATATATATATATATATATATATATATGTGAAGTGATATATTTATAAATATATATATATAAATATATATATTAATATATATATATTTCTCAAAGCTTTTCTTGCATCATCTCTATGTTGAGCTGAACAAAATAAATCTTCACTCTATTGGTAAACACTCTGCCACCTTAGCTTTGAACATCTTTGGAATCTTTCTTCTATTCCCAGCTTCCTGCCCATGCTTTTTCTGCCCTGCTTCTCTTTCTTTACTCACTTTAAATTATTGTAGTTGCCTTTGGTGTCCCTTGCTATCCCATCTTTGTAGGAAATCTCACTTATTACTTCAACCATCACCTCTAAGCTGACTATAGGTAAAACTTTAGCCCGTATTTCCTTTCTTAGCTACATACCTTTATTTCATATTGCTTCCTTCTTTTTCAATGCAATATGGATTTTTCTTTAGATATCTCAAGTTTTTATGTTCAAAATGAACTTCCTCAGCAAAGCTTTTCATGAACTACCTTGTCCCATTGGTTTATAATATACTGTCTCATCATCATTCACACAGTCTCTAAACTAGAAACAAAAACATCATGCTAATTTCCTGTTTTCCTAACTACTGTTACTTTAGACTAGCTCATCTTCTCTCATTTAGGTAAGTAAAAGATTTTCATATCAGCCTCAGTTCTTTAAGACATGACTTTCTTACCTCCAACCTTGAATAATCTAGCACCATCTAAATGTAAATCTGATCATGTCCCTTTCTTGTTAAAAGCAATAAATGGCAATTAAATGAATTGAGGGTAAAAGTTGAATCCTTTCTACTTAGAAAATAAGGTCATGTTGACTGAGTCTGCATTAAACTTCAAGAGTTACATACCAAAAACTCTGGTGTGCTAGAGATTAGAGATTCTGTTGACAACTGATATACTGACAATTGTTTCGTAGACTCACATTTGCCATAACATTCCAGGTCAGAAACCACCAAAAAAAGTGAGATTGCAATATTTGGGAAGCAGAAGTGAAATAACCACCTTTACATTGTGAAGGTCACTGCTGGCCAATGAGATAGGCTGGGACACTCCAGCTTAGTCGTTCTTCCCAGGCTTTCTTATTTTTTTATATTTAACATTTATTAAAATATTATAAGTTAGTATTTAATAATTATAAAAAATGTTAAACCATTTTTATTTATATTTCCTATCATCTTTTTTAATTAAGGTAACATTGATTTACCCATAAGTTTTATGGGAATAGGCTCACACCTCTTGAGATATTTGTAAACAACCGCATCATAAAAGCATCCTTTCTTGATTGTCCAGCATTCTAAGCAACACAGGCCTGTGTGTTGCTCTGGCAATTCTGCCAACTCACAGAATTGGCAGCCACAATGATTAACCAAGGCTCTTGGAATTTTACATAAGCATTCTGTTAAAACTCTCTTCCAGAAAAGGTTCCTACATAATAGATTTTCTTGCCAGTTTGTAAAATATTACTTCTGGGTGTATCTGTGAGAGTGTTTCTGGAAAGTATTAGCATTTGAATAAGTGGACTGAATGAAAAAGAAAAAAGATCTCCCTCACAAATGTATGTGCATCTTCCAATGAACTGAGAGTCTGGATAGAACAAACAGGAAGAGTAAGGACAAATATGCTCTCTTGCTTGAGCTGAGATGTCCTTTTTTTCTTGCTCTTGGACATTGGTCTCCTGATGTGGGGCCTTTGTACTCACATTGGGACTAACAGCATTGGAAGTTCAGGTTCTCAGGTCTTTGACTTGGACTGAATCGACATCACTGACTTCCTTTGGCCTTCAGCTTGAAGATCATGAAAGATTGTAGGAGTTCTCAATTCCCATAGTCACATGTGCCAATCCTTCATAATAAGTCTTTTTCTATGTATCCTCTTGGTCCTTTTTTTCCCAGAAAACCCTAAGATAACATGTAAATGACATAGTAATGCATATTAAAATGTGACACCAAAGAAAACTAGCCAAAACAGTACATTTGATCTCTAGAAGTCCCTCATAATATTTCATTTTTTTCCTAGCAACCAGGATTTAAAAGTAAAACATACTCTTCAAAGTATAGCAGTGCGTTTCTAAGCACACACCAACTACTCAGTCAATTTAATAAGCATTTATTTAGCACCAACTAAATGCAAGTCACTGCACATAGCCCCAGGGGAGATATAAAATGAAAACAGCATGGCCCTTGCCCTTCAGGAGTTCATAATCTAAAAACATACATTAACAAGTCTGAATGAAGGCAGATGGTGATAAGTGTTCTAATGGAGGCACTTACAACGTGCTAAGGAAGCAGAAAGCAGGGAGAGATTAATTCCAACCGTGGAGTAATAAAACACCTTAGTAAATGTATCTTTCACTACACACCAAGAAAAGTCTTTTATGACTCAAGCCAAAGGATGCATTTCTCAGTAAAATACCATAGCTTATTCAGGAAACTAATAGACATGACTTTTGTTAGCAAGAATAGACTTTAGCAACAATAGAAGCCGCCCTACCTCTCTGTGTTTTCCCCAGCAATTGGAGGAGACCCATGGGTCTATTTATTTAAAGGGCTCTCAGTCAGTTTGGCCAAGACTGGGCATGGTTCTGCCTACAAATCCTTGTCTATTCACAGAATTTCTTGTCAGTTCATTGTACACATAAAGCAAGTTCTGAATACTTGATCTTGAAGTAGGAAATATAGATTTAAAAAGAGCTATAGCACAAGCCTAACAAGACACAACTGCTTTTTTTTCTTCCAAAAATTTTCACAAAAAGCAACTACAGCAACGTAGTTGAAACCTGGATTCAAATAACTTAAATGACTGTGAATGAAGCCAACAGTGCTAAATGACTTCCCCTCCTTGCCAAGAAGATTTATTACTTGCCAGTACCACTGGACCTGACTGTGGTTAGACTAGAATTAAAAGTGAAAGCACAGACAATACATCCAATCCCGTCCCTGAAGGATCAACTGACAGAGCTTGAGCTGTTGTTGGGAAACTGGTCATATGCACTATATGCAAAGAGAAATAGGCTTCTCTGATAATATTTAAATACAAGAAAAATATTAATGTAAAATATACACTATAGGTAGTTTATGTTTCTTTTAAAAATGGGCAGTTTCCTAAAGCACATATATCCATAGGAAAAATATAAACTAATAAATTATAAATTATAAGTATTATAAACTAATATCAATATGTTATCAAAGCTTTGGGGGGATATATCTATATCTCTATATCTATCTATCTATCTATATTTAATATATATATATATCTTCCAAAATATCATGGGATTTTTCAAAAGCCAAAGGGCCAATGAAACCTCTACTTCTCTGAAATCTTAAACTGGCTCTAGGCAGAATGGGAAATTTATAGGGAAGCATCCATGACCTGATTACCTCTATATTTCTTTGAGTCTTTCTCCTTCCATCTCTCCAGTATTCTTAATCTTTCATTCTCCAATATCAGTATCTCCTACTGCTTCAGAAATAAGAATGTTCTTCTTATCTCATGTGGGGAAAATCCACTGTTGCCAATACTTTATTACATTAAAAACTATTTCCCTTTTAGTTGGAACTAGTAGTTTATAACAATTGCATCTAATCTTCACCAATTTTTGCTTCCAATATTCAATCTGACTTTTCCATACTTATTGCCATTTTATGAAAATATTCTCAATATTTCCCAGCTATAGCCTCCAAATCTGATAACCTTATCTTTCCCCTTGTAAAAGAGATCTTTTATATAATTTATTAAATGGAGTATACTTCCTTCCTTCTCCTGATATCTTCTTTCTATGAAGAGGGCTAATTTAATATAATTCTCAGCTTTAAACTATTCCTTTCCTCAGTCAAATGTTGGGAATGATGGGACTTATTTGATTCTTAAATACAGGAGAGAACAGTAGACATATGGAGCTAATATCAAGCATCTTCATCCTGGGAATCAATCTGCCTGCAGAGAGAATTTCTTCTCTGCTTCCCTACACCAAGTCTTCCGCATTTGGGCAGCCACTTGGACTGACTCACATCTGGAAGTGACTGTGAGCAGATTAGCAAATTGTACCTAAATCTAGAACCCTGCTAGCTGGAGCCTTTGGTTGCATTTGACTCATCAGTGGTAAAGCAGTTTTTTCCATTCCTTTATTTTTTAATTAGTTCAAAACCCAGGTGTAGAAAAAGACACCAATGGTTATGACATACTTCCCTCCTGTGTTCTGGTACTATTTCTGTTTTCTTCTCCATGTTTCAAGTGGCTCCTTCTAAATTATTCTTTTATTAGTTTTTAATAAATCCCTTTCCTTGTCACTGAAATTTCGTGCTGAATGTGCTGGTAATCTCTTTTCTCTATTTCTTTTTCTCTCACACACATAAATATAAACATAGATAACATTGAACACATGAAGGAAATATTTTTTCTTGCATTAAACACATCTTTAGGTTGTTTCAGTAATGTTTATGCTTTGGAATTTGAATTTTATCATTAAAACAGTCATTTAAGATTTCTTAAATATTTAAGAAATAGAGATTTCTTAAATATTTGTTATCAAATTCTATATCCAAACATCTGCTAATGATTTGTTTTATATGATTATTAATTTTCAGGGTATTGTTTACATATTATTAATTAAATTCTTATCAATAAATTTTCAAGTAATTATGGAAAATCTATTGCATACCAAACATAATATGACTTAAAAAGCAATAAACAAAACAAATATTAACATTATTCTCAGAGAGTTTACATTTTAAAAAAAGGAAACAGATCTTAAATATCCATAATTGCACATATACCAAGTGATATGAACAAAAATGTGCTACTATTAAGAAGCAGAAGAAACTTATTTAGAAGTTGGAAAGATAGTGCCTGCTGGAGAAATGACAGTTGACCTAAAACTTAGAGTATATTTGGGATTAGATGAGAGTATGAAGGAATTAAAGTTTTTAGAATAAGATTATAGATGCTTATTTTATTATGATTCTTAAGTGACATTCTTATAAAGGTTATAAATAAAGGTTATAAATAAAACAAAATCATATATTATTGGAAGACAATCTTTTTCTAGACTTACTGGCTAGAAGGTATTCATTTCAAGTCTAAGGATGTCTCTCTACACATATGCATGGACACAAATATGTGTCTCTCATAGGAATACATGTACTTAACAAATGTTTAAACAAATGTTTAAACAAATCAGACAAAGACATGGGATTCGATGTTTTAAAAAATCTGAATCTTTGCCACCAAAACAGTTTTTAAAAGAACTTGCAATGAAATATGTTGCGTACCTAGTTTCGTATCACTCACATTATCCCAATTCCTTTGTAAATGCATTCAATGTAGAAGGTTGATTCCAATTCCATTGATTCCCAATTCTATTATCCTCAGAGTGTAAAAGATGATGAAGACAAGAAATACAATTTTGTGAAGCAAAGCATGAGCACTGTATTTGAGTCAACCAAAAATCATGTCAGATACAATTTCTCTTTCCTCATAAAACTGAACTCTAAATTTAGAGAAATATTTATCGTCTCTGAAAGCAGCCTCTAGACAATATTATTATTATATCCCAGAACAGCACATTCCAACTTAATCTCAACATCATCTGACAGGTATATAACCATGGAGTTGTGTCATGGGGGAATACCTCAGAATTACTACAAGTCATATTTTATAGTCTTAAAGCAAAGGCTTAATTACTCATGTCATTGTCATTGTTTCCCTGCAAGACATATTTTAAAGTTATGAAAGTTTTTTATAACTAACAAATTAATTTGTTAAATGTGTTTTTTGAAAAGATGATATGTATTGGAGTTCAAGTGAATATTCACAAAATGATTAGATGATGATTAGATAATTAACAAACTATATATTTCATGAATTTAGCTTTCTAAATGAAAACATGCACTTGTTTACATACATGAAATAAATAGAAAACACATTTCTCATACTTGTTCACTTGATATTTTTACATTTTATACCATGTCAAGATTTTGATATTTAGGCAAGGAATGTTATGAGCTTAGGAACAATTTTAGACATTGAAAAGTGCAGGACTTCCATCTAGATTTCATGTCCCTCAGTCCATCAAACTAGTTAAGTCCTAAGGGAGCTGGCGTTCAGAAAGTATGGCTCTTTTCCCATAATACTAGTTATGTTTCAAATACTCAGTTAAGAATGAAAAATGAATAAACAAATTGGAGTTGCCAGAGCTTGCATCAACAGAGAATCAGAGAATAACAAAGAGGAGAAATTAATATGGTCTTGTCCCATAGCAGGGCAAAATGAAGTATATAGTTTAGGAAAAATCCCTTTGCCTCCATTATGCAACATGGAGACTGCTGCAGTTCTAAATTGGGAAGGGATACTTGTATAAGCATCCAGCAGGAAAGGACTTCACAGGAACACACTGCTACTCCTAAATGCACTCTTCTTCTCTAATGCAGGACTGCAAAGAGATGACTGAGGATATCACACGCTGAGTTCATTCTGAGCCTTGGTGAGCATGCTTTGTTCTCCTGACAGAGGCAGAAGAAACTCACTAGGGAACAAAAAGCCCGTCACACTCATTCTACTTGTGTGCTAAAACACTGAAATGCCGAGGTGATGGAGTGAGGGCTGAGCAAAGAAGTTTTTACAGAATCTCTGTTTTCTTCCTTGTCTAAATCACGGGACTATAGCAGATGCAGACATCTTGCCCAGCTCTTAGGAGAAATCTTCAAAACTGCCACCAAATGCAAAGCAAAAAAATGCAAAGCAAAAAAATAACTATTAAGTGGAATACAGAGAAACCAAACTAAGAATCAGAGGACAACCTTAAAAGCTAATCCTCGAAAACTGACTACAGGACTGTTAACATCCAAAGGGGATGGGGGGTGGGGGGGTGACTGGAGTAGGAACAAAGAGGGAAAGACAGGTGCCCTGTGGTGGTAATATCTGATAGAGAATTCTAACACCATGACAACTAAAAGATTTTTGAAAACAATTAAAAAAGGGAACCCATCAAATTATATTTAGATTTCAAATGCTTTGAGGGACTTCAGGCTGCTGCTTTAAGTAGTATCATCCTATAAATGTATGTTTTGTTTCCTTTCCTCATCCACCCAACTCTTCCTCATAAAAATCCCCTTTCCATCACTCACCCCCTATCCACCCCAACACCAAGAAATGAAGCTCCCTTCCTCTTTAGGAGGGTCTCTCAGGCAAGAGGGTCACTCACAGTCTGTGACTCAGAGCTTCTGTCAAAACCAGCTAAGAGTTCAGTCCCAAAAGCTACTCCAATGCTCTGAGGACTCCCACCCACTCTCAGGGGAATACTAGCATCAAACTCTCTCTAATGATCAGTTGCCACTGGAACAAAATCTTCAGAGAATTCCTCCAGGGGAAGGTAGCTGCCTGGCTAGTCATTTTCCCACAGAGTTTAAGTGACACCAAAAAGGAAGTCCTTCTTGTGGATGACTCACAGCAACCAGGAGGAAGAGTGGTTCCTGTTCAATGATTTATATATCATTTAAAAAACCCTCCGGCAAACCTCAAAATATTATCCATTCACAGACCTGTGGTGGTCCAGTGACAAATCCCAGCCCCATGTCTCCCTGGTCTGTTCGGTGCTTCTATCCGCCAGACTCTGTGAGGTACGAGGGCACTTTTCATAAGTCATGTCAGTCTATTAACCTTTAGAATATTGGCATTTTCCAGTATTGCAGGCAAATGAATCTTGTAGCACTGGAGGTAGACAGCCCCCAGCGTCCTGCTCAGAAAACAGCATTTGAAGGCTTCAGGCCTGGCTCAGAAAGGGCAACCACCTCTGACTTCCCTCAGCACACCTCTCAAGAGGCGCCCAGCAGAAGGAATTGAAAGATCTTGCCTTTTCTCCTCATCACAGAGAAAACAGAGAGGGGATCAACAGGTGTAATTACCAAATATTCACTGAATGCTTGCAGTAGGTAGGTTTTCCAGGTTTTAAGGAAGGTTAATCCTTCCTTAAAAATTGAAAAGCAGGGGAGAGAGGAAGCAAAAACATATTTGTATGCATCTGTATATTTAATGACATCTCTGCCTTTATACAGTTATACATTAATGTATGAGCGCATATTTAATTTTTTAGAGAAAAAATAAAGTATCATCTAGCTCATAAAAAGTTGAAACAGATCAACTCATATTATTTTGATTAACCTTCTCCACTGACTGATAAAGAGCTCTGGGAAGGAAGCAAGAGAACAATCACAGGTAAGGTAGACACTGAGAAACTATTGCTGTAACTAACAAGTGGATTGGCTCAAAGTTAAACAGAAAGCTAGAAACAGACCAAAATTAATTATCACTGAATTCCCAGATCAGTGGAAATTTCCAGTGTGTTTTCTCTACAAAAGCACATTTTCTCTCTCTTTCTCTCTCTTTCTCGTGCATGCATGTTATTCAGACCATTTTATGCCCATAAAAAATCAGCAAACCACTAGAACAATAAACATTTTTATTCATAGATGATTAAAAAAACAATTGGAGAAAGGAAGCAATAAACAGACACCATAAAATCTGAGTAATTTAAAGTACAAGGACAACTGCTCCATTTGGGTGAAAACTCTTCACATACTTTATATACTTTTAAGTAAAAGAAGAAATACTGCTAATAAAACATTGTTCTGATAAAGCAAGATTCCACACAGACCTGGCTTTAAATGTGAATTTGTCTTCTACAAAGGAATGTGATTGGGATATTTGAACAATCATTCCACTACGTACTCTCTCTTTTTAATATATATTATATGGTCCCACCTTCAGGCTTTGTACCTTTAAAGATGGTAGACTAGACTGTATGCCTAAGAGAAGAATAAAGAAAGATGTCATATAGAATGTCATCTACCAGAAAGGAATAAAAGCCAGAGAAACAACACCTCTTAGAGAGAGTGTCTCTTCTGTGTGTATGGGGGTGGTGGGGAATGAAGAGGGGATGATGGGGGGTGCATTTCCTGGGTTGGTAGCAGTAGAGCATGGGCAGGAAAAGAATGGTCAGATTAAGGATGAAGGGGTGAGATAAGATGTTTTTGCTTCCCTCTGTGAGTTCAAAACTTAGAGGGGATGGAGGGTTGAAAAGTTACAAGGGTAACCAGGTTTGGAAGTACAAAAAAAAACAGAGAAAAGGGCCACTGATCTACCTAGAATCTGGAGGAAACTGTGTCTTGGACAAACTGGTTTTGCCACAGTGCAGAAATGAGGCTGACACATTGTCCCTAAAGTAGCTGTGTGTGGGCTGTGCAGTCTCCCTGAGCCTGGTAAATGGCAGATGAATATGCAGAGAAACACAAGGGTATGTATGTGTTTGAGTGACAAGCCTGCTCTGGCCTCACAGGTACTGAGAGAATTAATAGACTGGAGTGGGCCTGGGGTAAAGAAAAGACATCAGTGGAGGCTTTAAATCACATGGCTTTTCATATGCAAATTCTTTATATTCAAGATTTTTCTCTAAATCTCTCCTTATTTGGATGCTTTGACTAAAACCTGGCTCTGCCTTGAGGATATTGCCTCTAAGTAGCAGTAGCTCTCCCTTATGTATTCCTCACATTCCTATCTTTGGAGGTGGGGGTCTTTGGTGGAGTTTTTACTCTTCCAGTACCCTGAAAATCCATTTCATCTGACTATATTCATGTACTTTGACTTTATCACAGTAATCCACTGACTGATGAGTATATTTACTTTGTCAAACTTAAGACCTTGGTTCACTGATGCCCCCACAAATACTACTTCTATCCTAAGTGGCATTGTGGTTTCTACAGTTACACAGGAAATTCCCAAATACTTGCCTTTTCATTCCTTCATTTGTTTATTGTGCTGGTCTTCACCAATAGCATTTTCTAGATGCTCCTACAAATAAACTGGAAGTGGTTTTTGACTTTTTTCTTTTTTTTTTTCTTTTTTTTTTTTTTTGCACTTCTACTGTCTAGTCAACTTTTTGGGTGTCTCCCTCACCTCTGGGAGCTCATGTCATTCACAAGATAATTCCTGGATGTAGAAGAAATAGAAAGTGCTGATTCATTTTGCCACAATTCACACCTCTCACCACAAAGGTAAATTTAGATGTGGGATCATAATCCTCTCTGGTTCAACAAATACAAGGAAACAAATTGGGGAAAGTATCTTTCTTGATCACCCGAAGCAGCTCTTACTCTTTCTAGAAAACATGGTGTAAAGAGTAGGTGCCAGGAACTGCTACTCTCAGTTCTGCTGTGATGCTGTTTTTGGGAGAGAGGGGCAGGTTCTCTTTTACCTAAAAATCTTTTTTCTACTAGCTTTTCCTAAACCAAGGAAAGCCACTATACCTTGCAAGGTGATACTAACCAAGAAGGAGCCCTTGTTAAAATTGAAGCTTCCACTGAATAGTTATCTTTTTTATTCAAATACCCACAGCTTGCCTGGAAACTCTCTTCCAGGCCAAAGGGGAAAAAAAAA
>PVHY01014313.1:0-38787 GCA_004024945.1 Uropsilus gracilis
AAAAAAAAAAAAAAAAAAAGGTGGGAGTGGGGAGGGCAACAACAATGCTGCAATGTTGTCAAGGATGTGGAGAAAAAGGAACACTTTTACACTGCTGGTGGGAATGCAAACTGGTCCAGCCACTATGGAGCTGTGTGGAGGACCTTCAAACTACTAAAAGTGAAACTACCATTTGATCCAGAAATTCCACTATTCCACTTTGGGAATCTACCCAAAGGATACAAAAACACTAATTAAAAAAAAAAAATTAAAAACCTGCATCATTTGTTTATTGCAGCACTGTTTACAATAGTCAGGACATGGAAACAACCCAAATGTCCAAAAACTGACAAATGGATCAAAAGGTTGTGGTATATGTATACAATGGACTATTATTACACATTCAAAAAGGACTAACTCATGTCATTTGCAGCAACATGGATGAAGCTAGACGGGATCATGCTAGCAGAATGAGTCAGAAAGAAAATGTTAAATACTGAATGATGTCACTTATAGGGAAAACAAAGGACAAGAAAAAGTTGAAACAAACTAAAGCATACAACAAGGGAGGGGGATAGGGGGAAGATGAAATCAGGGAAGGATGAGCGTAAGACATCAGGATAATGGTTCATGGGTGACACAGTGAAGGGAGAACTTTGAAATATACAATGGTGTAAAGAAAATATATACGTAAACAATTAAAAATAATTTTAAAAACTCCATAAGAACAGCAAGATTCTGTTCTTGAAACATGACCTGTTCCTTTCTTCCTATAGTTCAATTCTGTAAAAGAGAATCTACATTCTTTGTAGGGATGGCCCAGAAGATGGGGTTCCTTCTCTCCTAGATCCCAACCAGGAGATAAAGTGTTTCTGTGGAATAAGCTAGCTGCTGCCATTTCTCCACTCCTCCAAATTACAGAGGTTAAATTTCTAGTGAGTGTGGCCGAGGACAGCAGCTCCCCCTTCTACCCTACCCCCACTCATAAGGTAAAGCAAGGTCATTCAAAGCAGTCATTTAAAATATTCAAAAAACTAGCAGCAGTCATACATAAAGAAGTGAAGAACTGTGGTGACAATATCTCATCAAATAATGAATGTCAATAAAGAGACAAAATTATTTTCAAGTAAAGAACTAAATGGGAATTTTGGAGTTGAAAAACACAATAACTAAGGAACAAAAGAGCAGACTTGAACTGACAGAAGAAAAATACTTCAAAATGATACACACAGGGTGTCACTGATATAGCTGATACAAACATTGATTTATCTATATAACTATAGACTTGTACATTTCACAGTTGTGTAGTACTTTTAAGTGGCATACCTGCCTCACAGGACTTCCCCCAGGAGGTGGGAAGGAAGGGTATATAGGTGGGGTTGGAACAAAGAAGAGGATTCATTCATTTGGAAGGAAAGATGGAGGTCAGGCCATGAGGGCTGAGGGGCCTGAGGCCTGAGGCCTTTGGCCCTGGCTGGTGAACTCATGGCTTTTAGTAAGTATAAGCTGAATGTGTCTGTGGAAAGCTAAAGAGGTTGGAGATTTGAACTCCATGTTGGAATTTGTTTTGCCGAGGTTGATTTGGGTGTTTCTGGAAAGGTCGTGTGAGCCAGGCCTGAGAAGAAAATGAACTTTGCTGGTTCCTGTACTAGAGAGTTTCTTTCTACTACCTGGAGGAGGATAAGTAGAAGACAGCATTACAATTTCAACTGCCTGCTTGGAAGAGCTGGAACACACTAAAGAAAGATGTCTACTCTTCAAGCACGTGTAAATGAACTCTAAAGGATTGGACAAGTGGTGAGGTTAACATGACTAAAGAACTGAGGGTTTTGGACAATCTTGGGGAAGGGTTTTGGACAATGTTGGAGTAATCAGAGTTTTCTTGTTTCTTTTTGTAGGAAATAATTAGGAATTCACTTTGTTTAGTAATAAATTAGTCTACATTCTAAGAGTCTTGTTCGGGTTTGGAAAATATAAAAAAAAAGGCTGGGGGTGGTGGACAGATCCACCCTTATAAGCTGTAAACTGCAGTTTCTGAGTTTTTTTTTTCCTGCAATCTCTAAAAAGGGAGCTGAGAAGCAGGTGGCTAGAATCTGCATAACAAAGGTGACTAGTTTGTGAAAGCATTCACCTGCAGTAGGTTTAGGATTTGAATCTGCCTGGGAGAAGCAGGCAGATGATTTGAGTTTTAGGTTGGAACGCCTCCTTTGCCTGATAACAAAAACAGATCAATAGACATTATATGATTTGGAAGACAGACAACAAATGAAGAAAACTGAACAGACATACACAGGAGAAATCACTGGTGAAGCATTTCATTTTATCAATGACTGAAATATCTTTGGAGATTCTACTCCTGTGGTAAAGAAAATAAAAGTAAAAATAAAAAATGAGACTACCTTAAAATTAAAAGTTTTGATGCAATGAAAAAATATTAGTGACTTAAAAGACACCCTACTGAATGGGATAATGTATTCACACTTTACACAACCATTAAGAGGTTAATGTTATACAAAGAACTATCCAGAAGTGATACACAAAAGGTCCACAGATATATGGAGAAATGTTCATCACATTTAAAAAGGGAGACACAAGTTAAAACTGGAATAACACATAATTTCACACCTATGATACTGACATACATTAAAAAGATCTTCAATAACAAGTGCTAGAGAAGATGTGGAGAAAAAGTAAACTTAACAGATTGCTGATAGGAATGAAAATGGTCAACCATTTTGAAAAGCAAGCTGGACCACCTTAAAACAATGAAAATGAATACACCAATTGACCCAGCAACCCTTAGGATGCCTATTCAAAAAATACAAAACTATGAACTCAAAAATTTGTAAGTTCCACAATGTTTATTCTAGCATTATTTATAACTGCTAGGATTTGGAAATAACAGAGGGGACCACTGATAAGAGGATTGAATAAAAAAGATATGACATGCTCACACAATGGAATACTGTTAAGCTGTAGGGAAAATGATTGTCACCATTTACATAAAATAGGAAATCATGTGCAGCAAGATAAGTCAACATAAGGAATCAAAATGGGGATGAAAGGGGAAAATGAACAGAGTTAAGAGAAAAGAGGAATGTCATTAATAGCATGAATATACAGTTCTATTCCTATGGTAGGGAAAATAAAAGTAAACATAAAAATTGAGACCATCTTATATTTAAACGTTTTTATGCAATGAAAAAATATTAGGGGTTTAAAAGACATACTACTGAATGGGATAATATATTCATACTTCCTACAACCAACAAACAGGGGGTTGGTTGTGAGAGAGAAAATAAAGAAAAAAGGAAAAAGAAAAAAAAAACTGAAAATTCCTGAATTTAATGAAAAATATTGGTCTATGTTGTCTCCTTTCCAAGAAACTCTGCAAATTCCAATATGATAAATGCAAAGAGATCCACACCCAGAAACATCATGTTAAAAATGCTGAAAGATGAGAAAATTCTGAAAGTAGCAAAAACAACTTGTGACATGTAATGGACTTCTAATGGGATAAATAAATGACTTCTCATGAGAAGTAATAGATGACAGAAGGCAACATAATAACACATCCAAAGTGCTGAAAGAAAAATATCTGTCAATCAAGAATAATATGTCTAGCAATGCTATTTTTCAAAAATGAAGGTGAAACATAAGTAGCCTCAGACAAACAAAAATGGAAAGATTTGTTGCTGCCATCTAACAAGACATCCTAAAGGAAATTCTTCAGACTGAAAGCAAGTAATCCCAGTTATCCCCATTCAAACATACACAAAAACAACAAGCACCCATGAAGGTAATTATACCATGGTAAAAGGCAATGTAAGAACATGTTCCCTCTCATTTCTTTCCTTGATTGACTTATAAAAGAAATTTTATAAAAAATATGTAAATAATTATATTGTTGGGCCCATGGGATAAAAAAGCTTAACATGCTTGATATTAACAGCACAAAATGTCAAACAAAAGAAAACAGTATTGGAGAAATTGAAGAACAAAGAAGAAATGACCTATAGGAAACAAATAGAAACTGTCAGAGTTAATTCTTACATAATCTAAATGTAAATGGATCAAACTTTTCAATTTAAAGGCACAGCTTTGCAGTATGGATTTTTAAAAATGATCCTATTATATATAGCCTATAAGAGACCAAATAGATCCAAATAAACAAAAAGATTAAAAGTGAAGGAATGGAAAAAGAAAACTCTATATGCTAGACAAAAGAGTTCTGTGGAGGCTATCAAACTAAATAAACTTGACATCAAAAATCTTTATAACAAAGAGGAACATATAGTGATAAACAAACCATCAAGAACATATAACAATTATAATCATACAGAATCCCAACATATGCAATAAAAACTGACAGAATTGAAGGCAAAAATAAGTTATTCAACATTCCATTTTCAATAGTGAATAAATCAGTTAGAAAACCCAAAAGGAAAGCGTATTTGAACATCATATAGCAACTAGACCTATCAGGCGTGTATTTATATATATATGAAACAGACATATGTTTATATATATTATCTATATAATACTCCACCCAACAACAGAATATACATTCTTCTCATTTATAGTAATTTTTTACTTAACATAATCAGTAGTTTCTTGGAAAATGTGACTTTAAGCAAAATGATATATAACTAAAGCAAGTCCTGAAAAATTTCTTTCCCAACATCAGCCAGAATAATTTTCCTCATTGACGAAATGAAACAACGTTAAATGAAATGAAGACTTACTGTAAAACAGAAAATTCTCTAGGATACACCATATGTCAGCCCATGAAACAAATTTCATAATGTTTGAAAGACTGTAATTAAATATCTTATCTAACTACAACGGAATAAAACTAGAAATCAGTAACAGAAGTCAGAAAATTTATAAATACATGGAAATTAAATTTGACAAGCTCCAATACATTTAATGATAAAAATGTTCAACAGACTAGGAATGAAAAAAAAGTCTCAGTATTGTAATGACCATATTTTTTAAAAGGCCACATTGATTATACACAATGGTGAAAATGAAAATTTAACTACTCAAATCAGGAACAAGACAAGAAAATCCAGTCTAAGTAGCACTGGAAACTCTATCCAGAGGAATTAGGCAAGAAAATTAAATATAAGTCATCAAAATTACAAAAGAAGAAATAAAATTTCTTGAGGAAAAATAAGAAATGAATGATAATCAGTACAAAATTTCTTTTGTAGATGATAAAAATGCTCAGAAATTAAATGTGGTGATGGTTGCTTAACTCTGTGCCTATACTAAAATAACCCACTGTGTGCTCACTTTAGCAGCACATATACTAAAGCTGGAATGATACAGAGAAGATTAGCATGGTCCCTGCATAAGGACAAAAGGCAAATTCACGAAGCATTCCATATTTTTTGCCCTCCACAAAAGTGATAAGGGTTTGATAACATCCACAAGGAACTTACACAACTTAGCAAAGACAAAACAAGAAGCCCAGTCAAAAAAAATGGGAAGAACTAAAAAGACACTTCTCCAAAGAGGAAATACAAATGGCCAGCCAATAGGCACATGAAAAAGTGCTCAACGTCATTAGCAATAAGGGAAATGCAAATCAAAACCACAATGAGATACCAACTTACACCTGTAAGAATGGCCCACATCAAAAAACAGGCAACAAATTCTGGCGTGGATGTGGAGAAAAAGAAACACTCTTACACTGCTGGTGGGAATGTAAACTGGTCCAACCTCTATGCAAAGCTATGGAGGGCCCTCAAATTAATGAAAATGGAACTACCATTCGACCCAGCAATTGCTCTTCTGGGAATCAACCCAAAGGAGACCTCATACTGATACAAAGGACACCTGTACTCGGATGTTTACTGAAGCACTATTTATAATTGCAAGAACACAGAAACAACCCAAATGTCCCAAAACAGATGACTGAATGAAAAAGATGTGGCATATATACACAATGGAATATTACTCATCATTTAAAAATGATAAATTTGATGATTTTGTGATAACATGGATGTACTTAAAAGAAATAATATTAGCAGAAAAAAAGTCAGAAAGAAAAAGAAAGAAACCAAATAGTTTCACTAATATCTGGAACATAGGAAAAACAAGCAAAAGGCCAGGAAGAAAAGTCAGAACCAGCTAACAACCATACTAAAAGTACACAACTGGGGGCAGGTTGTGGGGGGAATGAGTGGGAGTGGTCAGGGAGGGGAAGTGGTGGGTGAAACCCAGGGAATACAAAGATGTGAAATATATATATATAAATTATTAAAAAATAAAATAACCGACTGAATTGTGCCCTCTGAATGGGTGCATAATGAATTAATTCTATCGCAATAAAACAAATTATAAATTAACTATATCTCAAAAAATAATATAAATAAAAAATGATCTGCCCCTTGACCTCTGACTTCTCTGTCATTCCCAGTGAGGCCGAGGTCCCAGATGACACTTTGTGATGACCCAGTGACAGCAGACACTTTAATCACCTGCTAATAGATGACTCAGTCCTTGGTCCAGACAAGGCCCTGGCCCCAGATTAGAATATGCCCACAGGCACACAGTGCAGACATGGGTGCCTTGCACCCAACCCACCCAAGTGGCTTCTGCCTGTGGATTCCTGCCTATTTGGGCAGGAGAAACACAGAAAGGAGAGGAGCAAAGACCTCAACAAACTGTTCTCTGATTCCTCTCTCACAGGGATTCTTAGAGCACCTGAAGCTTATGTAGAGAAAGAGTCCACAGTATCACACAGACCTGGGTTCAAGTCCCAGATCCTCCAATTTTCAATTGAACCATTTTTGAGCCTTCTGATCCATAAAATAAAATAGGGCTCTTCCCATCTCTCCAGGTCCTGTGAGATAACACATGAAAAAAATGACACCCATGTGATATTGGGAAGGATAGGCCTCCCCAAAATGTTCAGATAGGTTTCAATCAAAAGATCAAAAGCCAGCTTTTTTCTAATATATATCACCTTGGCATGTGGAGCTAAGGTCAATACTGGTTCTCAAGGCTTCAAGAGAAACTATTATGCCACTTTAAAGAATGAAGGTCTCTTGGATTAGGGTCAAATTTCTTATCACAGAAGTTTGCCTATTTATATGGCAGGGAAATATGTAATCACAGAGCATTTGGTTTTGTCATGAGTCACTCTCACCTCACCATGTGAAATCCACTTCTCTCTCTCTCTCTTTAACACCCCAGCTCCAATTCCACTCATTAACTGACTCTGTCTATTTAACAGACTATTTATTTATAGACACATAGATTATCCACTCACATATCATTAAATTTGTTCTTCTTTCTCCTGCTAATCTGCCCCAAGAAGAACTTCAGAGAGGTGTAAAATATTTCCTCCTCTTCTTCAGTAACTGGAAGTAGAGTAGTGATGAGGTTCAGGAACCAGAGAAGGTCAGAGCTTGCTACCCAAGGAAAGTCTCAGGAATGGTACTTCTGCCAGTGAGAGAGACAATTTAGCACAGATCCAGGGTGGAAATTATTCTCCAGTATTAAGGAGTTCACACCTCCTCCATCATATCCTAATTTCTGGCTAAAACCAATGTCTGAAGACATTCAATTCTCAAATGTCTCAAATTCTCAAATGAAACAGAAGCCAGTAGATCACACACACAGAGGCTGACACCTGCTGATAAGGAAACAGTTGCAGGTCTTCTTGAGTACCCTTACACAGAAGCTCTGGAGATGAAGTCTTGAGAATTCACAGCTAACTGAACAAATAAATACATTCTCAAAATTAGGGGTGTTCTGTGGTTTGTAACCAGCCCTGGTGTTTCTGGGAAAAGGGGACCATCATGTTCATGGCATTTTGGAAAACAGTCTGGGACTTTCCTCAAAAAGTTAAGCATAGTCACCATATAACCCAACCAGTTTCCTAGCTATGTACCCCAAGCAAGACTAATAAAAATATGTCCACATAAAAATGTGGACACAAATGATTCCAGAGAAGACAACCCAGGAGAGGTACCATGTGCAGATGGCCCCAGGGTCCCAAGGAGCAGGGTCTGGAGTTTGGTGCTGCCCAGCGTCAGGGTACCTCACAGAGTCATCTTTGTCATTGCCAGTTAAATCTGAAATAAGTAACATCTTGCAATGCTGGTTAAAGGAAGGCAGAACTCATAAAAGAATTCAGCCTACAGACACATTTTGTAGGACCCACACCATATTTTTTTCTAATGCAGACATTTCTTGTGGAATTACAAATTTATGGCTTTTCTTGAAAAGAAAACAAAAGCTCTGCAACAGTGATCCTGCATTCTCATAACATCAACCATCGTCAGAAC
This sequence comes from Uropsilus gracilis, assembly GCA_004024945.1. Classification (NCBI taxonomy): domain Eukaryota; kingdom Metazoa; phylum Chordata; class Mammalia; order Eulipotyphla; family Talpidae; genus Uropsilus; species Uropsilus gracilis. The sequence continues at coordinate 8,283 of PVHY01014313.1, forward strand.
TGAGAGGTCATGTGCCTCATTGATTTCAGATTATTATTTTGTATTATCCTTTCCTTCTACTTCCTTTGAGTAATAAAACATACTTCTAACTTGTTAGACTGGATTTTTTTTTTAATTTGAAGTCTTTTATTGTACATGACAACATAACTTTATTTTAATACTAAATAATTTATCTATATATAAATTTCACATCTTTGTGATCTCTGGGGTTCACCCACCCTGACCATTCCCACCCTGTCCCTCCCCCCACCCTGAGTTGTGTACTTTAATTTGGTTGTTGGCTTGTTTTGACTTTTCTTCATGGCCTTTTGTTTATCTTTCCCATGGCCCATATAATAGTGAAACCATTTGGTTTCTGACTTTTTCTTTTTGACTTGTTTCTGTTAATATGATTTCTTCTAATCCCATCCATATTATCATAAAATCATCCCAATTTGTCATTTTTAATTGATGAGTAATATTCCATTGTGTATCTATCCTTTGTGTATCTTTTTCATCCAGTCATCTGTTTTGGACATTTTGGTTGCTTCCATGTCCTTGCAATTATAGATAGTGCTGCAATAAACATCCAAGCACAGGTGTCCCTTTGTACAAGCATTGAGGTTTCCTTTGGGTAGATTCCCAAGAGAGCAATTGCTGGGTCATATGGTAGTTCCATTTTCATTAGTTTGAGGGCCCTCCACACAGCTTTCCATAAAGGTTGGACCAGTTTACATTCCCATCAGCAGTGTAAGAGTTTTTGGATGTGGGTCATTCTTACTAGTGTAAGGTGGTATCTCATTGTGGTTTTGATTTGCATTTCCCTTATTGCTAGTGATGTTGAGCAATTTTTCATGTGCCTGTTGGCCATTTGTATTTCTAACATAACTTTATATGTTGTCATTTTCTTTTCTAATGGAAACTTTTCCTCCATCTAAATTTGAATAGCTCATGCTTTTATTATCATTCAATTTAAGTATTTTTTATTAAAAACTTTGTATTTTGAAATAAATTTATATTGGTGAAATACTGCAGAGTACCTATACACCAGTTTATCTAACAGTCCCCATTGTCAACATATAACTATCATAACTATCAGAATGAAGAAACTATAATTGATGCAATAAGAATACATATGGACTGTATTTGAATTTCACCAGTTTTTCAAGCACCCAAATCCTTTTTTTCCAGAGGGAAGTTCTGAGAATTTTATCACAAGTATAAATTTGTGTAGTCACAACCATAATTAATACAGTGTAGTTTCATTACTCCTCAAAACTCACTTGTTATCTTTTATTTATTCAGATTAATTTTCTTTTATTGAAGTAATATTGCCTTAGAATATTGTATTTAAGTTTCAGGTATGCAAAATTATAAATCAATATCTGTAGCAATTGTGTTACTGAAAGTATTTTAAAAGTTTCCTTATTATTTCTTCTTAAAATTATTTAAAGCTTTTAATTTGCAATGAGGAAATTTTTACTGGGAAATTTATTCATTTCTAACTTGAAGCCATGACAGTGAGGGAATAGGGCTTAATCTTAACTATTCTAATTTTGGTGAGACTTGCACCTAATTGAACAATTTTCATAAGTGCTGTATTGTATTGCAAAGTATTGGAGCTCCTCTGGCTTTTAGATGCAAAATTTATCTACACTCGTGATATCAAGCTTATTATTTGCATTATTCAGAATATCCTTGTCTTTATGGTTTTGTCTACTTAATCCAAATACTAATTGAAAATAATCGTTGAAATCTTCCAAAATGAAGCTAGATTTGTCAATTTCTCTCTTTCCAGCAAAGTTTACATCAAATACAATGAAGCTGCCTTACTGAATGAATGAACCTTTCTGTGTATTACGCCATCTTGGGAAATGAACCTGTTCTCATTAGCTAGTGACCCAATTCTGGCTGACAACATCTCAAACTAACTGAGTCTAAGACACAGTTGACTGCAAAATACTTTCAATCTAGTCTTGATGCTTTATGTGTATCTTGTGGTGGCATATAGCTGCATTTGGTATTTGGGTTCTGTTTCATTTCTCTAATACAACACTATTGAGCTTATCTATGTATAGTCTGATTATTGATATATCTGGACGGTTCTCTCCTATCTCACTCTATTGTTTTCATCTCTTTTGGGGGCCTGTTCTCCTTTTTAGCTCCTATTACAAAAATGGTATCCCCTTTTTTCCTAACACATCCTGTCATGACAGTGCTGTCCAGCCTGACCCAGCTGAAATCCATTCACAGCCTATGTACCCGGCAACACCAAGACTGTGTTGCAGCTGCAAGACCAGCTTCAAAGGGTCATGTTGTGGTTTTTCTTTTTCTCACTGTGGGATGGGATGGAGGCTTGTGTTATTATTTATCAGATTCTACATTTCCAGGTTTCAATCTTTTTCAGACTTGATCAGTGTCCTTGCTTGCGTGCCATCTTGGGAAAATCACAAGTGTTACTTCAGTGTGATACTGAGCTCATACCAGGAGCATGAAAGGAATATGCTTTGGTAGCAATGTACTGGGTTTTTTTCAAGTGCAAACCCCACTGCTCCTGACTTACCCCCAGATGTCACAAATACACATTACTGCTTACTTTAGACATGTTAGATGCAGACACAGGAACCTATCAGACTTGATCCCAGGCCCATATCTGTATCCAGCATGATGGGAGTATAGTCAGGTTTTTGTAGTACCCAGAGGTCGCCAGACAAGGACACTTTGTTGGGCCTGAGGTGTGTGGGTCTCAGCCTGCAACTTAGAGGTGTTCCTCCTCTCCTCCTCTTCCTCACCTTCGGAACCCCCTACACCAACAAGACCAGCTCTGGTCATGGCTCCCCAAAGCTCATAAGTCTGCTTTGACCTGAATGCAGATCAAAGTAGGTTTTTCCCCATTTTACATCCGACGCTAGGACCCTAGGGACCAATTGGGTTTGAACTAAATGGACCAATCAAGTTCAAGCTCACTTTACCAGTTAATTATTCAGATTGAAAACGGAAAACGAGCTGATTGGTGCTACATGGTCCAATCAGATGTTTGGGATTGAAAATTATCCAATTAGGCTGCTAGGGTGGGAGACTCTGAAGGGGGTCTAAAGCAGAGTAAAAACCAAACTGATATACTCTGTTTCCTACCTATGAAAAAAGAGTGAGTCTCCTGCTGGTCTCCAAAGAAAGGATTCATCAGACCTCCTTTGCAGAAGAATCTTTGAACATATAACCTCAATGGGAGTCAGCAGACCCCTGCGCACTTCCATAGACTTAGATGACTTCAGACCTTCAGGCCTCTGTAGACTTGTGCATACTCTGCTGCTGTATTTGCCTCTAGCCCAGCCTCAGAAATAGCCATTCTTAATTCTGATAGCACTTGCAAGGAAGGCTCAGCCCAGTGTCTCAAAGAGCTGCACAGTCTCTGGTTCTCCGGCACCACTTCCTGGTGCTATTGAGTCTGAACCTGTCTGGTTCAGCATCTGACCCAGAATTTACACTGTTGCTATGGGTGCTGCGGTGACACTTCATCTTCCATAAGCAACCTTTGTCCAGGACCTTGAACACTGGACACTATCTGGGATGAGAAAGCCAGTCACTTGTGGTCTTAGAGACTTTGCTATTTCCTAATCTGTAGCTTGCTAAGTAAGTTCTGTTGTTGGACCCTGAGCCTGAGTGGTCTTGCAGTTGTGCACGTGCATGAAAACCCACCGAGTGCCTGCAACTCGGACATGTCCTTTGACACTGTTTTAATACTGTTCCCCTAGGTGAGCCCTGTCTCAATGTCTTTAAGCACTGCTTCAAGAACAGGCATGTGGGAGGCAGCTGCACACTGAATATCACTTTACATGGCACAAAGTTTTAAGCTAAATGTTTTCTGAAAGAATAGATAAAGCTCCTTCACCCCTGTGTCCGGCAGGGAAATGAAACCACTAGATAAGTGATATCCCCCCACTGTCATAGACAAGGCAGCAGAGGAGTCAAGAGCCTGGGCCACATAGGTAAACCAGGAGCCTGCACACCAGCAAGAAGATCCTTTCAAGGGGAGGAAGGTAGGAAGACCACTGTGTTATCATGGAGTTGGCCCTCGATCACTCTGGAATCATGCTTGATAAGACACTGATTGTACAGAGGCCAGGCTCACCTCTTGGAGTCATCACCTATGGGGAGCAGGGACCTACACAGGGTCAGGCTGCCAGCACCTGGGTGCAGAGAGCAACCAAAGACCACAAGGGCAACTCACCCTCCACCCAGGCTACTAGGCCCCATAGAATCCCTGCACAGGTGCACCTCCACTGGGAACTGATTTTTACCTGCTAGTTCATCGCCAATTTGGAAGGCCCTTGCCTGGTCCTTTCCCCTAACTTATATCCATGGGAACACTCTGAGAAACCACTCTCTCTCCCCTAGTCCTCTAACAGCTCAGCTTATGCCCACTCTGAGGTTCCTTCCCCCACGAAGACCAGAGGGTCTCCTCCTTGCTATGGTCCCAAGGCCCCTTTTGGGTGGGAGCGGAGGTGCCTCTAACCACAGGCCGAGGGTTCAAGGACCATCTCAGCCAAGGGCACAGCTCAGTCCTAGACCAGGTTGTGTGGTTTTGGACTCCTCACTTGGCTCATAGGTGTTTAAAGGGGAGGAGACCTGGGACCCACTTATAAGGACCACAGTGCCAGGACCACCCATGGAGCTCCCGGAAACTGTGACCATGCCAAGACCAGGAGCAGGGTCTTTCCAGGACTCAGGCAGAGAAGGCTATGACACATCTGCCCAGAAGTCTGCCTGGAAGTCCCTCAGACCCCAACAGTTCATGCTGTGAAGATGTAGCTGAGTCTACTCAGCACATACATGTGTGTGTTCACTTGTGTAAGAGACAGGAGCATGTGTGCTCATGTCCATGCCCACTGGAAGTCATCCTTGTTGAGCTCAGATGCATGTTTCCTGGGCCAACCAGTAAACAACCAGGGAGGAACCCAATGTGCCCGCCTAGAAGAGACATGACATCTCCTGCTAAACATGGCTTTCTGAGAAGATGCAAGTTTTAATATAAAACCTTCTGACCTTTTAGTGCACACTCACAAGTTTTAAAAAACACTGTATGAGTCAAATAAAACATTGTTGCAGGGGCAGGGGGAGTGCCTGGTCCTGGGGGGGTTGTTGGTCTGTGGAAATACAGCCTAGGAGCCACTGGAATGAAACATGGCTTTAATCCAATGCCGCTAATTTTACAAACTGGGAAACCAAAGCTGGGCCACAGTAGATACCAGTAAACAGGGTAAAGTTGACACTATAACCCTGGATGGACAGAACCCTTGTGGGGCACCCACACACTTTAGGCATTGAGAACACCATAAAAGCGTCAGTGGGACAAGGTACAGGCACTGTTCCTGAGTCTCTGTCACCAAGGATCACACTGAGTTTTTTTCAGGTGTCTAAAGACTATTCTGGCCCAACCTTTTCTCAAAAGCTTGTGAAGACTCTACCCCACCTGGGACAAGATCAAAGTTTGTTTTGTCTTACTGGTGACAAAGATCAAGAATGTACATAGCTCCTGGGACATGGTCCAAAACAAAGGAACGAGGTCATCTGACCAGAATTCTTTTGCAACAAATGGACCATTTTCTCCCCAAGAAGGAGCCTTGTGAATGAGGACAAGCAGGCAGGAATTTGGGGACCTGGGACTCAAAGTCACCAAATGGAACAACCATAGGTCCTATCCACTCTAGCTCCATCTGGCTCAGGCACTGGGGTGGGGCCATCACAGTGATGCATGGACTGGGGTCATTTTCGGAGATCTGGGGGCTAATCCAAAACAAACCCTACCCGAGGTTCTGCCTGGAGGCCTGGACAAAACCTCTCCCCTCCACACCCCTACCCTCCTGCTAATGCTGTGCAGATGGGCTTCCTCACTGGCCTCCAAGAAAAACACCATGACTGCAGAGCTCTACTCACAGAGATGAAATCGTTGGAAAGGTCTCTCACGACATTGCCGAAATAAAAATAAAATTCCTCTGAAGCACATTTCAGCTCTGAGGCAGCAGTGGTCACCTCCAGGCCTCAGTCTCAGCTGCCCTGGGAATACCAGAGGCTTCGTGCCAGTACACTAATGCTACCCCGTGACTCTCCCCTACTGCAGACACCCCAGGGCGCCTTGCCCATGCGTGGCTTGTGAAATACATAATTAGCTAACATTTGAAAAAGAACAAATTTTATACGAAATTGTGATTTTCAGCCACTCCTGAGAAACCAGAAACCCTCCTGCAACAGACACCAGCCCATCTTTGCTTACACCATCCTTCAAGTTCCCGTCTGCAGAGACCTGTCACTCATGGCCCTCTGCAGATACTGGCTCCAGTTCTGGGAAAGGCTGTGGGGAACACAAGCTCTAGTCCTGTACCCCTATCTGAGGGGTCTGTGTCACTGCTCTGATCCTCCTGAGCCCAGATCCTGGGCACAAGTTCTTAGGTCCAAAGTGTACCATATCCTCTGTATATATTAGCCTGTGGCTACCCACAGCTGTGGTCCTGGGTTGGGCATGTAGGTGAATCAGACCATCACTTCCTTTGTCTCTAACAAAAGCCCCTCTGGTCTCCAGTTCACTGGGCTGCCGAGCCCCACTATCCACCAGGGATTTACATTCTGTGGTCTGAGATCTCAAGCTGGTGAGGCTTAGTCTCCCCACCCTTGTGCCATGTTTGGGACCCTGAGCCCCCACACTTTGTTGACTCCATCCCCTGCCAAATCCACTTGTCTCACTCCTGGCCATGATCCCTGAACTGTCAAGGCACTGAGGATAAAGATGGTGACTACAGACATACCCCACAAGTCCCTGAAGTCAGTCAAAAGAAAGATTCCACACTCTATGTAGATTCTTCGCAGCCAGGAATCCATGGACATCATTTTATCCATTCCAAACCTGAGTCCAGAAACATCTAGACAGAAGCCTTGAACAAAGTAGGACACAGACACTTTCCCTGGTCTGGATTCCCACAAACATGATTGGTTCTATTAGCATTGCCTCCCTTGGTCTGCAGGAACAGGGTGGGCAGAGGTGGGGAAACAAGTTGCCTGGCTGGGAACTAAAGTTCTGGTTCCCCTTTGACATCATGGTGAGCTTGGATGAAAATGTGGCTCTCCCCCATGAGATGCTGTACCTGCAGATTTCTTGTGAACATCTGTGCAAGTGGGCCCTCAGCCAGTGTTGTGTCTACTCCCTGTTACTCCTGAGTCCCTTTTGTGTCTACGGACACAAAATGCACTCAATGTAGTGTTTCCTCCTACACATCATCATTCACTGCGTCCCCAAGTCCTGATAGGGCTCCAGGGGAATCATCCATATTAGGCTACAGAAAAACTGAGTTTTATGCAATGAAAACTAACAAAACTGAAAATGCAAAGGGAACTACAGCCCCGGGAAAAGACATGCATCAATGGTGACAGAAAGTCACTCTAAAGCAGATAAAGGGCTTAGCGTGATATATAAGACCCCAGAAGATAAAAGAGCAAAGGCCTGAAACAGGAGGAAGAGACAAAGTGATCAGGTACAGTGAGGCCATTCATCCTCTCTAGCACTCAGAAAAGCACAATTACTGAAAAAAGATGCCCAACTTCACCACTAGATCAACAAAGTATAAGCCAGATAAGACCCTGTGCTGTGAGGACTTGGAGACACTAGGAGCCTTGGTGGGAAACCAAGCTATGAGTTTGTCATGGGCTTGGATTCTACAACTTACTGCATCATTCAACAAGGAACCCAAGGCTTGAGGGTTCCAAAGGTGACAAAGAATGAGGTCTGCAGGATCAGTAACAAGCACCTGTTTATAGGATAGGAAACTAAGATCCTTGCCATGAAGTCCTTAAAGCCAAATTCCAAACAAGATTGCACTAGGGTATTACAGTGGCTGTGTGAGCAGCTGGTCAGTAGGGGCTCTAGGCCTACTAGGTGCACAGTGTGCTCTCACAAGCCAGAGAAGGAGGACCTGACCAGAGAGGCAAGGACACACACACACACACACACACACAGTGACTTTGTACCTTACAGTGTCCTGGCAACCTTGTCCCACAGAAACAAGAAGCTTCTGCTTCTGGATCAAGAGAAGCTGGGAGTATACCCAGAGCCTGCTCATCTGTGGAGTATGTCTGGGGTCCCCACCCCCAGCTCTAATGGTTTGGCCTATTCCCAGCAACTTCTCTCTTGGGAAGACTCCTCTCCTGAGCCAGGGCATCAAGGAGTAATGGAATCGTAGTTTTTGTAGTCAGATCAGTCTCCATTCTGGCCTGCACTTGGCCTGACTACCTGACCCAATACTCCTCCCCTAAAGTCCCCACCTTAGTTGGCATCACAATCATCTTACCATGTTCCCCACTGGTCAGGCCTTGTGAAAGGCAGGAGCTGTATTTGATCTTGATTCCTTCCCTCAAACCCATGTGCTATGGGTTCCACCTCTAAATGTACACTGAACTTGTTCACTCAACTTCTGTCATAGGTCATGGGGATGAGCCAGAGCCCCTCCATGATGCTACTGTCACCAAGAACTCTACAAAGACTGCCACTGCCTGGAGACCCTTCCATATACGTGATTCCTCAAGCCAACTCCTGCTCCACCTTCCCAGGCTCAGAGCCTCCCATGGTCCTATTACCTCAGCTACAAGTACAGGGACTTCTTTGCATCCTTAAGTCACACTGAAATAACTCCTGCATCAGGCTTCTGAAGCACCTTCCTTGTGTCTGGAGCAATCTCAGCAGGCCTGGACATTCCCACCAGCCAGAACATTGCCTTCTCTTACCTGCTCTTTCTCTCTACTCTCTTCCCCAGATCTACTGTTCAGAGTTCCCCACCCTGCAGTATATATTTATCATGTCTCCCCAACTGGCCAGTAGGGTCTGGAAAAGCAGGGATCATCTGGCTCCTTTTCTGATGTCTCCCTAGGATCCAATCCAGTCCCAAACACAGTGAGAAAGCATTAACTGAGTGAATGAATGAACTAATGATTACACAGATGATCAAGTGAGTGAATGAGAGGACAAATGTGTGGCAGTGGGCTAGGGGCCCTCTCTGAACCTTGGTTATTATTATTATTCCTTTGACACATCAGCAGGTGCCATGTCAGCACCACCCTCCCCCAACGCCAACCCAGGTCCCTAACAAGCTCTCTTCCAGAGTCTGATCCCTACTCCATCCTGCCAGTTCTCACCTGCGTCTGACCTCATCCACCTAGACACCCCATAGGAAGCACTCTGGCTCCAGCAGACTCCGAGAGGCCTTGTTCTCACTGACCCCACAGCCCAGGATGAACCCGGGCCAATGGAACCTAGTAAAGAACGCTAGAGATAACACAGTTGGAAAAATCCAACCCAAGCTGCAAATGTGTGCCTATAGATGTGCAAGAGAGAAGATAAAGATAAGGCAGAGGGAGAGAAAATAACAGCCTGAGAGGGGAAGGGAGAGGAGGCCCAGCACTAACTTTTCCACTTAAATTGCATGACCTTTTCCAGCTCAAAGTTGCTTCAGGGCCAAGTGCATGGCACTGTTTTTTATTAATTTTACAGAGAAATGGGTCAAGGAAAAATTGGAACGTTTTATAGAAAACACTTCAGGCTTGGAACTAGCTGAAGTTTTTGCCTACCTGCAGAGAATTGGGAGAGAAAATGAGGCCTGTGGTAAGAAGCTTCAACTGTACGTCAGCAGAGTTAGAACCTCAGGCTTAAACCCAGTTTCTACGACAGGCCCAGCCTCCCTGCTTCTGGGGAAAAGCCTTCTGTCCCCTTCACAATCCCTGGAGCAATCTCCGTAGCACTATCACCAAGAGGCTGGGATCTACACACCTGCCATCAGGCCCCTCTGGCTCCCCAAGAGGGACCTGCCATAAGATACTAAGCCCTGTGTCTGCCATCATGAAGATGCAGCATGCAAGAAGTATCTGTCCCAACTGCCCCACAGGGGAATCCTGCAGCTCTAGCCCCTGACAGGCCACACTAAGGGCACAAATATGCATTTGTCTCTGGAGACATCCTGTCTCCCCCAGAAACTTCCCTGCGCACTGCAAAGAGCAAGCAAGCAGAAGCCAAGGCTGGAATCTGAGCACGATGCTAATTAAACTCCAGATGCACACAGAGCAGAGCATGCCAGGTGTGGCTCCCGTGTGCCAACAGGAAGTTCTTTGGGGAACATTCATGACACAAATCCAAGGGAAGGGAAGAAAAAGCATCAATTAATTATGTCTGCAGAAGAAACCACTGTGGGGCAGAGGTGGCAAGGTAGAGAGAACTTTTTTACCCAAAATAAACAGCTAGAGTCAAAGAATATTAACAGTGAACAAGGAGCAAGCACTGTCCCAAGCAGAGGATCTGCTTGTTTCATCCCACAGACCCTAAAACATTTATACCCATTTTGAAGATGAAGAAGCTGAGACATGATTTTGGGTGGGCACAGTCACCCTTACACCAAACTACCCCTGTCCTACGCAGGGAGCAGCTGCCTATGCCCAAGGTGGTTCCTCTAAGGACCACAGGTCTGTCTCTGAGAACTGACTCTTGTGTGTGCACTGATGCTGAGTTGGCCTGAAGCCAAGTGGCCTTGCTGTCTACACCTATCACCTGTCCACTAAAGTGTGTTCTACTAAAGAGCAGGACATTCCTGGACCATTTTTCCCTGGTCCAGTCCATACCTGAACTGGTTCTTAAACAAATTTGAGACAAGAGGTAAGGGAGAGGGGAGGCCGACTTGAGACTCAAGGCAGCTAAATTTATATCTGCGGAGAGGAACTCAGCTCAAAGACTATCAGCGCAACTTAGGTGTCTGTCCAGGGGGGCAGGCCTGGTGAGTCTCCACAGGGGGGTGAGGTGGGTCGTGTTGCTGCAGGCATTACCAGTGTCTCATAGCCCACTGAGCAGAGCTCCTAAACCACAGATGCCATCCAGAAAACCCCCAATTCAGAAGAAGACACTGGAGCACTCTCTCAAGTCTAACTCCAGGCCTCAGAGAATGCACAGTCTCAGCTGCACTATACTAGGTCACCAGCCCTCCCAGCCTGTGGCCACATCACCGCACTGGCATCTTCAACAGCTGTCCAGGGGATGGCTGCAGAGCAGGAGTGCCTTGGCGTTGGCCATGGATTTGCTTAGCTCTGAAACACTTCTCAGAGTCTGGCCAGTAGCCCTGGGTGTCACAATCAGTACTTTTTCATGGGTTTTCTCTGGGTACACTTCCAGCTGCAACTCACTGAATGGTCAACTGTGACCACAGATCACTAGCTGAGAGGGCTGGGTCAGGTTTTGTGCTCTGGTGAGTAGTTCAGGAATGCGTAAGTTGGGGATACAGACAGAGGCCCTGGCACTGGGACTCTAGCCAAGCCTAGGGCTCAGGGCGCAAAACCAACCAGTGAAGAGGCTCTCCCTTTTTCATCAGGACTTCAGGCCTTAAAGCTGAATCATTCACTCCCAGATGTCCACTTCATAATCTTCAGTACCAGAGTATGCTGCCTAATATGACTAAAAGGACTCTACAGATGTGACTGAGTTGAGGATCTTGAGATGGAAATGCTCCTGGTTATCCATCTGGGCCCTGCATGCAATGTCCTTCTAAGAGGGGCTAAGACTTCTAAGACTAAACCATAGTAGAGGAGAAACTGTGACCACAGAGCTAAGGTTGGAGTGAGGCAGCCACAAGCCAAGGAATGTCAGCAACCTCCAGATACTGGGGAAGCAAGAAAGGATGCACCCCTAGAGTTTCTGAAGGGTCCCAACCCTGCTGACAGCTTAATTTTAACCTCTTAAGACCTATTTTGGATCTCTAACCTCCAGAATTTTAAGAGATCTATGTTATTTTAAGGCACCAAGTTTGTGGTAAGCCATTACAGAGGCAATAAGAAACTCAGGCAAACATCAACCACTGCAGGGCAGAAAACCTCCCCCATTTTGCTTCCAACAGTCAATGTCCCTTTCACCCACACTCCTCTGACTGACCTGGTGCTGCCTCCCACCAGACCTCACCCTTGGCTGGGTCCTTTCCCTCTCCCCAACTGCATCACTAGGTCTGAAGATCTCCCTGTCATTAAGTGTAGCCTTGCCCACTTCCCAACCATGGCTGGGTTAGAGGATGCCCAACATGGCTCATGGGGATGCATGCTCTGCATCACTCTGATCTCCCCACCAACCTCTGGCTTCGCTGACAACAACACAGTACTACATGTTAAGACATATTCCTGTCACTATCTCAGGATGCCATGCAGATCTTGGAACATTTGAGGCTACAGGTCCCCAAAGTTCTCACCATTACCGCTCACCTTCCATCTAGACCCTGCACATTTTCCAGAAGCCTTACTCCTAAGCCCGTTCATACATCCCAGATCCTCAGCAACCCAGAAGGCTCCCACTCAGTTCAAGGCAATACCATGGAGATATTCAGCAAGTCAGGAGGAGGAGGAAGGGCTGTAGGTCACTGTGTAGCAAGCCACTAGGGCAACGAGGAGCCACAGATGCCCGACCTCTATCTTCTCTCTCCTAGGAGGCTTTCGTTGGCAGCAGCCAAGGAGCGCACTCCCAAGGGCAGCAGGCTGCCTCTGCCTGCCAAAGAAGATGCGGCAGCCTTGAGAGCAGTGGGCAGAGGCTTGGCACTGGCTGCTTAAAAGGAGGAGGGAGTCAAGGTCACTGGCACTGGACAGTCTGGCTTCTCTTCTCCACCAAGGCCCAGGGCAAGGCTGGGAAACAGGATGGGAAGCACCTTCTCAGAGGTGCTTACCACCCTTCCTTTGCTCCACAAGCATGCCCTTGGGGTGCAGGAGGTCCAGAAGAGCAAGAGAGCAGAGGACATTGGAGTCATTGCCTCCCACACAGCACAAGTAGCCAAAGGGGACTGTGTTGTGTTTGGCCTGTTCTGCCTTTACAAAAAATTGAAACAACCTTTTAAAACCAGAAGAGGTCACACAAAAGTTCTGAGGCCTGGATTCTCTTGACAATAAGAAGACCAGCTACCCCAGACCCACACACACTCTTACCAGGTGTGCAGCAGGGGTGCCTAGGAGGGGCTCCCTGTTGGCAAGGTCTTCACATTGACTTATGCCCACAGTGAGACCAGGGCCAAATGCCATAGGTTATTGTACTCACCCTATGGCTTTTCTTTAAGCAGAGACAGATTTCTATAAACAAAAGCAGGGAAGTAAAAGCAGAGCCAAAGCTATGTATAATTCTTTTCCTTCACCTCTGTTGCCATGTTTATTGGCCATCTTCAGGGGTCCCACAGATGGGCTAGCATGACTTTCTGCAAATGGCACTAGGTAATATGCCCAGCACATGACTCAGGAATCTTTCCCACTCTGGGTACCTTCCAAGAATCCCAAGTTGAGTCTCTGTCAGACAGCCAAGCCCTTAGCACCAACATCAAGGCTGACTTCTCCAGGTTGGGGTCAGCCCAGCCACAGCCCTGTTCAGCCTCCCCAAGTCTAGTCTCACAGTCTGGCTAACAGTGCACCAGAGCATGCACAAGAAATGCCATGCACAAACAGTAGTAACAGGGCAAGAAGCCTCCCTGGGTCATGGCTAAACAGTGTCTCTGAGAAGGAATGGGGTTGTGCTGCTGCCTCTCCACACATGTAGACCACTTACCGCCCAACCAGTGGGATTGATTCATTTCCCATGTGGACTCAATGTCAGCCCTCAATGACATCAGCTTCTAGCCCCTGAGACTGAATGTTGCTTTCTGTGACAAAGTGACTCTGTACATGTATTCGATTATGGGCCTTGAGATGGGAAGATGATCCTGATCATCACAGTGAACCCTAAAGGCAACCCCAAGGTAGAGGAGATTGACATATACACACAAGTGGACAAGGTGATGCCCCAGAGCAGGGACTGAAGCAGTGAGGCCACAAGCTTGGAGCATAAGCAGCCACCAGAAGCTAGGAGGAACAAGGAGTGAATCTCCTAGAGTCTCATGAAAGAGAGCCCTGCTGACACCTTGTTTCAGCCCACTGACACTCATGTCAGACTTCTGCCCCCCAAGAGTGTGGAAGGAAAAAATTGCTGCTGTTCAAAGGCACTCAGTTGGTGGTAATGTGTTGTGGAGGGCTGAAACTGAGGGAATTGACAGTCCAGGATCACCCACTGCACACACTGAGCAGGGCTTCCAGTTGGGGCTAAGGGGCTTTGTCCTTCCCCCAGCTACCAGGTTCCTCCCTGACCCAACTCCAAACAAGGTTGACGAATGGAAGCCAGGCAGGGTTCATGTACAAACCTGGGGTGAAGCTCTGATCATGCATGTGTTTAAATGCAAGCACACATCACACATATGAATTCAGAAAGGCCCATGTCAATGTGTCACCCACAAATATATCATCCTGGGCATGAGAGAACAGGACTCTGGTACCAGAAGAAAGACCCAAGTCAAAGAAATCCTGGAGACCCATCACTGCATCTCCTTAAAAGACAGCCCTGGTCTTAGACCTCTAATTTCCTGCTTTGGATGGGTCCTCGGATTGAGCAGATCTAAACAGAGAACAGTTACAGTACTTACAAGGCCAGTAAAGAGAAAAGAAGTCCTCTTTCTGGCCCCCCAGCCTAAAACCCCTTCCAGGGCCAAGGACAACACTCATGTGCAGAGTGCCCAGTGCACACCTCAGCACCTAGTCTGAGTCTGGGAAACACGGTAAAACTTTGTTTTCCGGTTGTTTCCCTGGGCAAGCCATACTGCAGCACCCAATTTACCTGAATAACAAAGACAATGCATGACAATAAAGCTCTGAAACTTAGTGAGAATCCTCAGATCATCCCAGAAAGCCTGCTTAGGGGACCCAGTGGACCCATCATATCCATTTCTCAATTTAAAAAAATGGTCAGGGCATCTCAACCTGCTTTCACAAGTTGTGTTGGAAGAATGGAAGAAAATCTCTAGTCAGTACCTCCTACTCCCTTCCATTGAAGCCACGTTGACATTTCAGAGTTCCCATCACAGTTCAGCAAAAGAAAGGGTCTCCTAGCTTACACATACATACACACAAACACAGTCCCCCCAAAAGCCTTTACACAGAGGTCCTGGGGTTCTGTAACCGGGAGACCACGTTCTCTTGCATGAAGCAAGCAAGCCAAATCAAGGATGCTGCCTTCATATGTCTCAACTGACACCGCAGGTCCTGACAAGGTCCAGGCTGATGGAAAGTCAGACTGTTTGAGGTCAACTCAGGCTCTCAACAGGAAAAAAATGTGTCTGGACCCTTTCCAGTCAGCAAGTGGGCCTGGGCTGAGCAAGAACATCCAGCACATCCAGGAAGAAATGTTCTCACACAGGGTCATACTGACACTGGGCAGACATGTGTAGGAAAGGAGACTTGGCCCCAGATCTTGGATCTGCAGTCTGGACCTATAGCCCACTGCCTGCAGCCCACAGCCCACAACCTGCAGCCCATAGCCTGGTGCAGGTTGTCTGCCCTCCCCCACCCTCTGGGCAACCTTGGCCCATGGCTTATGCAGATGGCCTTCCCCAGCAATGGTTTCTGTACTTATTCTGAGTTTTAATTCCTCTGCTATATTGAATTTCCAAGTTCTTACCAAAGAAACTGGACCAGAGGATGGAGGAAAGGATTCCGTAGAAGATGCCAAACCAGCAGAAGCCCAGAAAATGTGGTAAGACTTGACTCATAGGAGAGGGCTGCCATGTTCTAAATGACAAGCACCACACAGAATTTGAGCAGAGATACACTCAGGGCACCTGGCAACAGACTCCACCTGACCCAGCTCAAGAAGGAGCCCTGGACCAACCTGCCCCATGCAGTAGAAGCTAGAAGCACCAAGCCCAAAATATGAAATAGTCAGGCCTCAGTTCCTGCATAAAAATGCTAACATCTCTACTCCACTGGCCAGGAGAGGAAGCGGGGAGACCAGAGGTCCAAACTTGCCAAAGACACCTGGAGAGTGAGAAACAAGGTCAAGGCTCTCGCTCCTGGTCTAGGGTACTGCCCTTACCCCATTTTCATTTCCATCTCCATGCTCTGGGGTTGCTCTCCATTCCTCCCCCTGAGAAAAGCCCAAGTGTGAAAAAGAAGAAGGAACTGACACTAAGCAAGATGGGTGGGCAGCCTATGATCTGACGGTTAAAGGATTACAATTCACCACCTGGGAAGAAGATGGGACCTCTGGGAGTACTGACTGACTCTGGAGAGGGCTGGGCTTTCTCGTGGAACAATTCCTTTATCTGATACTGCTTCTTGAAATTAGAATGGTGCCCTGCCAGACTGCACCCAATTTATCTGTCAGCTTAAGTGGGCTGGCCCACTGGAGCCTTCAGGAACACACTAGAACACACAAATGAGCCATATTTAGGTCTCTGTGTTTTGTCTACTCCCACCCACTGTGGCTACCCTGGTAGAGAGTGAGGTTAATAAGCTCATGGCTACCCCCCCGCCCCGCAAAAGCCAAATGCAGAGAAGTGGCCTCTTCCATGCTGTGGGGTCCTGGGGACAATAAAGCCTGCTAGGAGCATGGTAAGGCCCAACTACCTAGCTTTGTTGCAATCCAGAACTGATTCTGAGAGTGCTCGGGACATTCAGGGTAGACCATGAGCCCTTCCACTTGAAGGGCTCTGAAAGGTTCCAGCCAGGGGGCTGTCCCCAAGCCCACTTAGCAGCTACCTCCATGCTCCCAGACCCAGAGTTTGTGCACAGGAAGCTGGGAACATCACTCCCAGGTCTTTTTGGTGTACTCTCTCCCCTCCCAGGATCTGGCTGTCTTCCAGAAAAGGCAGGGCTGCACTGACCTTTCTCTGTGAGCAGTGAGAGAGGAGTGGGCACCTCTTCAGCAAGTGGGCAGTACAGAGGGCAAAAGAGAAAGGTGGGGGATGGGTGACTGTAGATGTTCTCTTCAAAGACACATGCTCAAACACAGGACTCCAGTCAGGGCTGCAGGCCTGGTGTGGGCTTCCCCTGCTCCTTGACACCTGCCAACTCTTGGACTGTAGAAGGCAGTTCCTCCAGCCACATGCATCAACCACTGTGAAAGTCCCAGACCTGCAGGCTTGTGGCCCTGTGCATGGAGAATAGAGACCCCACCCCCAGTCCAGCATCCCAAACACCCCCATTATGCCATGTGTCAGCCAGGATGGGGTTCAGCTTCAAACTAGGACCAGGCCTGCAGAAGGATACCTGTATTCCCTAGGGATACATTCAGGGCTCGCCACATAGTTCACCCACCTGGAATAGCCTTACCTGTGTCCAGGGTTTGTGGGCCCCCCAGAGGAGGTGATTTGGGAGTGGGCGGCCGGCGATACACCACATGCACTCGGCCCTGCTCAGCCTCTTTTGCTGCTAGCCCCTTCTCCAAGGGCTCAATGAAGAACTCTTCCTCATCCATACGGATCAGGCCAGCCTGTGGAAGAGAGATGAGATAGCTGAAATCCAGAATACTCAAACCACCTTCCTCAGCCAGCCTTCCCCAATGCAGGCCCCACCTTGCCCTGCCCTTGGCTGTCCTGCTGTCACTGCTGAGATCCAGTTCCCCATTTTTGTTTGGCCCATTATCCACAAACCAATGGTCTCACACCGGGGATCCCCACTGTCCGCCTACAGATATATTTCCTTTAGATCACATTCTTAGGACATATTTAGGGTCTTAAGTGTTTTTTTAACCACTTTATTAAGATAAGATTGACATAGTTAAAGTGTGTTGACTCAGTGAGTTTGGGACTAAGTACACAGTCATGAAACCATCACCACCATCAAAGCCACAAACATACCTGCCACTCCCCAGAGTTTCCTCCCACCGCCTTTATTATCATTTTTGTAAGAACACTTAACCTAATATTGGCAGGGTAAAATTTAAGTACCTGATAGGTTATTGCAGAAACAGATGCCTACTGCAAGTGCAGATCTTCAGAACTTATTTACCTGGCATAACTGAAGTTGTGTACCCTTTGTCCATACTTAACCATTTCCCCCTCCCTCATCAGCTGGCAATCACCATTCTATTCTTTGTTTGTACAAACATTACACTTTTAGAGTCCACATCTAGGTGAGATCAGACAGTGTTTGTCTATCTACCTCTAGCTTATTTCACTCAGTGTAATGTCTTTCCATGTTACTTATGCTGCAGATGTCAGAATTTTCTTCTGAATAATATCCCATTGTACCTGTCTTTATCAACTTGTTATGCATCCAGCAATATTTAAGCTGTTTATATGTTCATTATAAAAAATACTGCAATGAACAGGGGAGTGCATATTTGATTTCAAGTCTTTGGATATATAACCAGAAGGAGGATTTCTGGATCATATGATGTTTCTATTCAATTTCCCGAGGAACCTCATTACTGTTGTCCATAGTGACTGAACCAATTTATATTCCCACCAACAGTGCACGGAGTTCCCTTTTCTCTACCTCCTAGCCTTATGTCTTGTTCTTTTATAACAACCATTCTAAGAGGATGAGGTGCTATCTCATTCTAGCTATGATTTGCATTTCCCTAATGACCAGTTATGTTGAGCAACATCTTTTGTCCTTAGCTATTTGCATGTCTTCTTTGGGAAAATGTCTATCCAGGTCCTTTACCCAATTTAAATAAAATTATTATTCCTATTATTGAGCTGTATGAATTCCTTATATTTTTTGGACATTAAGGATGTACCCAACATATGGTCTACAAATCTTTCTCCCATTTATTTTGCCTTTCTTTTTGCTGATTCTTTCATTGTGAAGAAAGTTTTTAGTTTGATGTAGTCCTATTTGTTGATTTTTACTTTTGTTGCTTGTACTTTTAGTGTCATACCCAAAAAATCATTGACAAGACCAATGTCAAGAAAATTTTCACTGTAGGAGTCTTATAATTTTAGAGTCTAACTCCATATCAAGTTCATTTTTGTAACTAGTTTTGGATGGGGATTTAATTTCATTCTTTTATACATAAATATTCAGTTTTCCCAACATAATTTATTGAAGAGATTATCCTTTCACTGTGGTGGAGTTTTGTTTCCCTCGTTAAACATAAGTTGACCTTATATGTATTTAGTCCATATACAAAAATCATACCATCAGAAAACAGTGGTAATTTTAATTCTACCCAATTCTGATAAGTTCCATGGCTGTTTCTTGTCTGACTGTGCACAAATTAGAATTGTAGTACTATGTTGAACAGGAGTGACAGTGGACACCATTCAACCTTTCACTACTAAGTAAGAAGTCAATAGCGGGCTTGTCACATATAGCCTTTATCAGGCTATATGTGCACATTCCTTCCTTCTATAACCAATGTACTAAGAATTTTATCATGAAAGGTTGGTGAATTTTGTGAGATACTTCTACATTCATTGAAATGATCTTTTTTTATTTTGATTGTGCATTCTTTCAAAGTGCTACTTCATACCGTTTTTAGTTATTTTATTTTATTTTAATTTTAATCTGATTGTGTATATATATATACACACACATACATGTGTGTGTATATATATATATATATAACATTATTATCTACCCCAACGTTCTCCCACTACCCCGTCACCTGTGAACCATCTTTATCTCTTGTGCCTTCCCCCTCCCTCAATTCTACTCTCTTTCCTGTTTCTAGCCCTATCCTTCAATTCTGTTGGCTGTTTTAAATTTTTCTTGTCTGTTTATTTGCTTGTTTTCCCTGTCTCCCTCATATAAGTGAGACCATTCTGTATTTCTCTTTATCTTCCTGGCTTATTTCCACTAGTATGATTCCCTCTAGCTCTAACCATGTTGCTGCAAATGACATGTTTATCTTCTTTGATAGATGAATAATATTCCATTGTGTAGATATACCACATCTTTTTCAGCCATTCATTGGTTTTGGGGCATCTAGGTTGTTTACATTTCCTGGGAATTGTAAATAGAGCTGCGATAAGCACCCAGATACATGTATCTTTAAAATACTGTTGTCTTTTTTTGTCCTTTGAGTAGATTCACAGTAGTGGGATTGCTGGGTCAAGTTATAGTTCTATTTTCAGTAGTTTGAGGATCCTCCACACAGTCTGCCATAGTGGCTTGACCAGTTTGTGCTCCCACCAGGAGTGTGAGTGTTCCTTTTACTCCACATCCATGCCAACACTTGTTATTGTCCACTTTTTTAAATGTGATCCATTCTTACTGGTATAAGATGGGATATCATTGTGGTTTTGATTTGTTTTTCCCTGATTATTAGTGATGCAGAGCATTTTTTCATATGCCTCTTGGTCATTTGTATTTCCTCTTTGGAGAAGTGTTTTTTTAGTTCTTTTCCTCATTTTTTGACCAGATTTTTTTGTTTTGTTAAGTTGTGTGAGTTCTTTGTGCATCTTTGTTATCAGACCCTTATCGCTTGTATGGAGGGCAAAAATTTTCTTCCATTCAGTTGAGTTTCTTTTCTGTTTTGGCAACTGTTTCTTTAGGTGTACAAAAGCTTTTTAATTTGATGTAGTTCCAGCTATTTATGTTCCTCCTCCTCCTCCTCCACCTCCTCCTCCTCCTTCTTCCTCTTCCTCTTCCTCTTCTTCTTCTTTTTTGCCAGCTCTAGATGTGTCTTGAAAGGGGTTTCTGAAGTGTAGTTCTTGGAAAGTTTTGTCCAGGTTTTTCTCTATATATTTTATGGCTTCAGGACTTACATGTAATTCTTTTATTCATTTCGAGTTGGTTTTTGTGAAAGGTGTGAAGGAGTTGTCCTGGTTCATTTTTCTGATGTCTTGGTCCAGTTTTCCCAGCACCATTTACTGAAGAGGCTATCCTTGTTCTGGTGTATGTTTATTGCCCCTTTGTCGAAAATTAGTTGACCATACAGGTGTGGCTTTGTTTCTGGGCACTCAATTCTGATCCATTGATCTGATTGTCTGTTTTTGTTCCAGTACCACGTTGTTTTGGTTATTATGGCTTTATAGTATAGTTTGAAATCTGGGATTGTAATACCTCCATTCTTTCTTCTGTTTTGTAAGAGAGGTTTGGATATTTAGGGTCTTTTGTTATTCCATATGAATTCCAGTAATTTTTGTTCTATCTCTTTAAAATGTCATTGGTACTTTTATTGGAATTGCATTGAAACTGTTGATTACTTTTGGTAGTACGGCCATTTTGATAATGTTGATTCTTCCAATCCATGAGTGGGAATGTCTTCAATTTTTTAATGCCTTCTTCTATTCCTTTTAAAAATGTTTTATACTTTTCTTTGTATAGATCTTTCACATCTTTTGTTAGGTTTATTTGCAAGTATTTAATTTTCCTCTCCTTCTGACTGATCCTTTGCATATAGGAAGGGTACTGATTTCTATGTGCTGAGTTTGTAAACAGCTACCTTATATTAATAAACTGAATTGGTTTATTATTTCAATTAGCTTTTCTGTGTTTTTTTCAGGGGTTCTCTACATAAAGTATCATATCATCATTCATTTTATGTCTTTCTCTTGCCTTTTTGCCCTAGCTAGAACTTCCAGTACTATGTTGAAAAGGAGTGGTGAGAGTGGGCATCCTTACATCATACTTTGTTATTAGTATATGTTGAACCATTCTTACAATCCAGAAACAAATCCCATTTGATCATGTTGTATGATCATTTTGGTGTATTCAAGTTGAATTCAAGTTGCTAATATTTGCTGAGGGTTTTTTTTTTTTTTTTCATCTATAGCCATTAAGGATGTTAGCCTGTAGTTTTCCTTTCTCATGATATCCTTATCTGATTTTGGTGTCAGGGTGAATTTGGCCTTTAAGCAGTTTTAGAGTATTCTCTTAATTTTTTGGAAGAGTTTGAGAGAACTGGTGTTAGTTCTTCTTTAAATGTTTGGTAGGATTCACCTGTGAAACCATCTGGTCCTGGAATTTTGATCACTGAATCAATCTCCTTATTCAATACTGGTCTGCTCAAATTTTCTATTTCACCATAATTCAGTCTTGGTAGGTTGTCTGGTTCTAGGAATTTATCCATTTTTCCAGGTTGTTCAATCTGTTAAAGTGCAACTTATTCTTTGTATTTCTGTGGAATCAGTGTAATATCTCACTTTTCATTCATAATTTTACTTATTTTAGTCCTCTCGCCTTTTTGTTGTTGTTGTTGTTAATCTAACAAAAAATTTGTGGATTTTGTTCATTCTTTTTAAAAACCGAGCTCAATCCAGGGTCTCGGGTCCAGGGGTCTCAGGTTCAGGTGTCTCAGACTGGGGAAACCAGCTTCTTTCTTCACATGGGCAGGAGGTGGGGGATGGGCACCTCTGCTAGCTCTCGGACTAGGGAGGGGGGATTAGTAGCCTCTGCCTTTCAGGTCCAACCCTAGTCCCAGTTGGGTTGGAGGAGAGAGTTTAAAGTACCCCCAGACTGCCTGGGTCCAGGAAAGGGCCCCTGGCACACCTCTGCTGCAGCCTAGACTGCTGGTGGGGGTGGGGTGAGTCCTGCACCACTGGGGTCGCAGAGTCCCAGGGTTTTGGGGTCTGGGGGTGCATCTTGGGCTGGGGGACCTGGCCTCCTCCCTTATGTGAGTCCAGAGCTGGGGGAGGGGATTTGTAAGCTCCACTTACTAGGCCCAGCCCTAATCCAAGCCTGGCTGGGAGCAGGGACCAAGATCCCTTTGAAAGGCTTGGCTCTACCAAGAGCTTCCCAGCTGGGGATAGGATAAATCCTGTACCACTGCGGTCTCAGAATCTCAGGGTCTAGGGGGGTCTCAGGGCTGGAGGCCCTAGCTTCCACCTTTTCAGTGGTGGATAGGGGGAGGTAGGGGAAGGTAGGGGGAGGGCAGACACCCAGGGGTCCTGAGCTGGGAGAAGGGATTAGTAGGGTCCATCTTCCAAGCTGGGCCTGAGTCTAGTTGGGTTGGAAATGGGCATTGAGGTCCTTCTGGAGGCTCAGGCCCTTGGAGAAGAGCTCCAGCACATCCCTGCTGCTACTAAGACCACTGGTGAGGAGTGAGGGATAGGGTGAATCCTATGCCACTGGGATCTCAGGGTCTCGGGTACAGGAGTCTCACTCTAGGGAAACCGGCCTCTGCCTCCACATGGAGAGGGAGTGGGAGCTGAGCACCTCTGCTGGGGCAATGGCTTAGGGGGGTTCCCCTCTGGTTTACTCCAACTTCAATCAGACCTGCACTAAGAAAAAAACAAGTTTCTCCAGCTACAGTTATAATGGAAGTAATAATGACCCTGGATACATTCACCACCTGGGTAGGACAAGCAGCATGTTAGGAACCAATGAGACAAGGTGAGACCAGTGATTGTGGTCACTAGTCAAAGATTTCTACTTGAATCATCTCTGCGGCTGGGAAACCAAATCCCTGGTCCACAGTTTTGCACAACATGAGGCTCCCTCATTTATCAATCAATGGGGGAAGAAAGCCACAGTGATGTGGCTGTGGTTCTATGGCAGAACTGCTAATACAACAGAGGAGAGGAGCTACATCCACCACCTGGGGAAGTCTGTATCCATCAGGGAATGCCTCCACTGCCAGTAACTGGGAGTTGGACTCCCAAACCAAGTTACTAGAACTATACAGCACACAAGCAGCACTACATGACAGACACCAGAAAGGATCCTGGAGAACCACACCACACATCTGCCCTTCAAGTTCCTGACATGCTCAACCTGACCGCCTCAGTTACTCCTGGAGATCTGAGCATCATGGTCTGCTGTTGTCCAGGAATGCAAGTCCACACCCAGGGAAAAAGCACATTGTTCCAAAAAAAAAGAGAAGACCAGTGGGCCAAACATGGACCAGTGACTTGCAGTGTGAGGAGCTGGAATGACCAGAGAGGGAAAGAGGGGAAAAGGGGAGTAACGTGGGGGGACAGGGGTACAATATGGAAGGGAGGGCCATACTTAAGGGAACAACAACCATCCAAATGTAACCAATATTGTATGAAAATTACAAAAAAATTTTTAAATTAATTTTAAAATATTAAAAAATTGTACCTTGAAATAAATAAATAATAAAAACCAAGATCAATACCACTGATCTTTTCTATTATTATTATCTTGTTAGTCCCTTTTTCACTTATTTCTGTGATGTTAACTCCTTCCCTCTACTAACTTTAAGTTCAGTTTATTATTTTTCTAGTTTTTATGAGGTATAAAATTAGTTTGCTTATTTAAGATCTTCTTTTATTATTGCAGGCATTTATTTATATAAATCATATGCCCACAACCTCTTTTGCTATAGTTCGGAAGTTTCAGTATGCTATTTCCATTTTCAAGATAATTTGATTTCCTTTTTGACACACTATCATTCAAGAGTATGTTGATTAATTTCTAAGATTTTTTTTTGGTTTAACATAGATTCTATCCTAAAAATTGTTTTATATACACTTCAGAAGACTCACATATTCTGCTACCGTTAAATGGAGCATTATGAGTAATAAAAATTTCTGAGAGAAATTTTTTATTATTTCCTTGTCTTTGGTTTATAGACAGTTTCATTTGATCTAAAATACAGTTCAAATTCAATATTCCCTTATTAATTTTCTATCTGGATGATAGCCCATTATTAAAGTGCAGCATTAAGGTCAAAGTATTGTATTATCATTTATTTCTCTCCAGATTTGTTAATATATTTAGGTGCCCAGTATTTGGCTGTATATATACTTTCAATTGTTATATTCTCTTGATGAATTGACCACTTCTTATAATGAATAATTACCTTTCCAGTCTCTTATAACAGTTTTTTACTTAAATAATTTTATTGGAAACATCTTATAGAAACAACAGTTTTTTTTTTTTTTACTCTGACAGTTTTTATCACATACTTTTGTTCTATCCATTTATTCTTCACACACATCCTCATGGCACAATTTATATCTTTTTAAAGTTATGTATCCATTAACAAGTTATTGTACTTAAAACCACTTTTATTTTGTCCTTTAAGTTATATACTACAGTGAACACCATATTACAATATTAGAATATTCTGAATTAGACTATGTATTTGTCTTTTATTTACGTTACTCCTACTCCTTTCCAGTTTGAAGTACTCATTTCATCATTTTTTGTAAGGTAGATCAAAACTCTCAACTTTCATTTGTTTGGGGAAGTTTTTTCTTGCCTTCATTTTTGAAGTAAATTTCAGAAAAAGTATTAGCAGTTCTTCCTGGAAGCACTTTAACCATATCATTTAACACTTTCCTAGCCTAGAAGATTTCTACTGGGTGAAAGGAGGGTTCCTTTGTATGAGAGAAATTTTTCCTCTATTGCTGACATTATCTCCTTGTCTTTTTTTAGACAGCTTTATTATAACGTGTCTTGGAGAAAACTGTTTTGGATTGAAATTTTAGGTAAATATATTAACTTCATATTCATAAACTTGACTGTAAAAATCTCTCTCCAGGTTTAGAAAGTTCTGAGTCATTATTTCTAAAACCAAGTCCTCTACCCCTTACTCCTCTTCTGAAACTTCAATGATTTATTGGTTTCTTCCTTTATTTATGTTCCATGCATTTCATAAGCTTTTCTTACCTTTTCAATATGTTTTCTTTTTGTTTCTCTGTGTAATTTCAAATGAACTGTCTTTAAGTTCATCGATTCTTTCCTCAGTTCAGTCTGCTGTCAAAGCTCACTATATTCAGTTTAGTTCAGCTCCAAAAATTTTGTTTGGTTCTTTTTTATGTTTGCTAATTCTATTGAACTTCTCATTTTATCATTTTATTATTTTTCTGATTTTATAAAATTTACTTACCCAAGTTCTCTTGTAGCTCTGAGTATCTTTAGAGCAATTGGACTCTTTGTCACACAATTTGTGTATCTCCAATTTTATGGGGTCAGTTACTGGGAATTTACTGTGACCTTTGATAATGTCATGTTTCCATGATTCCTTGTGATCCTTAATTCTGCATAGGTGTCAATACATTTCCAGACTTTATGGTCTAGGCTTCAATGAGAAATAACCTTCACCTGCGGGTAGGGTACAGTCGTGCATGCTATGACTCCAGATCTTGTGGCGCAACACACCAAGTATGGGGATATATGGTGGTTCTAGGTTAGTGTGGAGATGATAAGCATGACATCTCAGTGACTCAGACTGCTAGGATCAACAACTGTGTGGTGGCAAGTACTGAAAAAGGTCTATAGTGAATATAAGGGCTACTAGGGTCATCAAGCTGTACCTCCAGGTTCAGTGTCCATAAACCAGGGCAGACAGCAGTAGTAGCTGGAGCTGGTGGTATGTATACATTCAGTTAGAGTGATAACCTTCAGGTAATTGTGTTGTGACATCAGCCAGCTATAGACACGCGTGGTGATAAGAGCCAGGACCAACTATAAGGACTGGGATCAACTGCAGGCACATTGGCACCTACCAGGACCTGAGTGCTGATGTGCATGCTTGTAATTGCAGCATCTTGTCATCATACATGCATGGCAGTAAAAGTTGGTTGGCGGATGCATGTGCACATCTAGAACTTATGTGCCACAGTGGAGTCATCCATAAGAGTCTAGTTTCCCACTTGCATTTGTACAGTAACAGGTTAGTTAACAGATTAGTACTGGTTGCCCCCACAGATACTATGGGGGAGGTGTAAAGGAGGACACCACAACATCTAGGATGGCCATTGGTTTCTTCAACAGAGAAAGTTTCTAGGATCATAAAGCAAGCCACTAGAAACCATGGTCACTACTATTATGTGGCAGATACTGGTAGTCTCTGCTTTTCTTCCTTTTCCTGGCCATTGCTACATGAAAGCTGGTCATCTCAGTTTTGATAGTCTCTGATTTGATTAAAACTAAAGCAGGTCTTTCATGCAACATCCTTAAAGGTAAGGAAAGTTGATTGCTCACCCCATTCTCCCTTTGTTGGCAAAAGGGAATCTGTTTAGCTGGGGAATTCCCTCTTGTCATTAAACAGTGTTAGCTTAGATGTGGGACAATGCAGGCAAAATATATTTGCTCTTTTTTCCTTTTTTTGTGTAATTTTTCTCAGGTTTCATTGTTCTATTGTGTCCCTAAAATTTAAGTGGACTTGTTAGCTCTCTTTAAGTTGTTTGTGTGTGGATAGCTGTCTATTTGCTGATTTTTCTGGGGGATAAAGATTGGAGTCTCTTACTCTGTCAACTTGGTGATATCATGCTCTAGTTTAAGGAGCAGAGGATTTCACACAAATAACCAGATTCTCTCAAAATAATAGAAAAACTGGCATTTCTTATTGCATGTCAGGCAAGTCAGCTAAACCAGTTAAAGTTGCTAGGGTTCTCCCCTGAAGCCTTCAGAGCAAATGCAGACTTACCAATATCTTGACCTTGGTCTCCAGACCAGTCAGAGAATAAATTTCTGCTGCCCTCAGTAATTTGTTATAGTAGCCATAGGAAACTATCTAGGGTGGGGCCTGGTGAGTGGCAACATGAAGAACTTTTTGAAGGATAGAGGAGAAGAAGATACCTTTGAAGACCTGGGTTTGTTTCTCTGGGGAAAGGAGTTCAAAGGTAGACAAATGAGCAGGAGTTATAACTATAGGGGCTGAGACCAGGGTACTTATATCACTAGACTCTGGAAGGAGAGAGAAGAGGAAGGGCCCAAGGGAAGCCTGCAGATCTCTACATACTAACTGGGCCCACAGCTGTGCCATTCCTGGAGGAAAGAGAGCAGGATGAATGACTGAATAGCCTCCAAACCCAATGAACCACTAAAAGATAACACAGACAAGGAGGGCAGGAGAAATTGTGGCCACCCTTTCCACTGACACATGGGTGAGAGCATTTACTAGAATTACTCTATACTGCCATTGATATTTCCCGTGTTTGTGGTTTGGGGGCAGGTTTGGTGTCTCAAACCCATCTTATTAATGGAACTGATTCAAAAACATGTGGGAATCAATAGTGGGCCGGCAGTGGGTGAGCAAGGTCTGAGGAGTTTTGCATTCTGGGTTCCCAGCACCATTTCTGCCTGGCCAAGTGACCTCAATCTGCCAAAGTTCTCTGGGCCTCATCACTTGGCTGTAAATGTGATCCATTTTATCTCCCCTTGAGTGGTTGCTAAAGAAGCATATGCAGTCTGGGCCACTCAGACCCAGAGTGCACAAAGGGATGTCTGCAATACAGGTGAGATCAACCACTTGCTTGCTTTCCAAGTGAGAAAACTAAGGCAGGCAAAGAGGTGAGTGGAGTAGGGGGAAAGGCTTGCCAGAGACACTGGGTTAATGAGCACAAAGAAATAAAACTATAGATCAATCTCCCTAATGAACACAGATGCAAAAATTCTGACCTGGCAAATTGAATTCAGTAATGTATTAAAAGGATTATTCACCAGGACCAAGTAGGATTCATCACAGGAGCACAGGGATGATTCAACATCTGAAAAATCAATCAATATAATCCAGCACATGAACAAAGAGAAAACCAAAACCATACGATTATATCACTAGATGCAGAAAAAGCATTCAACAAAGTTCAGCATCCATTCATGATGTAAGTCCTTGAAAAAATCAGAATAAAAGGAACATACATCAAAACCATTTACAACAACCTGCAGCAAACATCATTCTCAATGGGGAAAAACTAAAATCATTCCAATTGAAATCTGGAACCAGGCAACGATGCCCTCTTTCACTACTACTTTCAACATAGTACTGGAGGTCCTAGCTAGGGCACTAACACAAGAGAAAGACACAAAAGAAATACAAATAGGGAAAGAAGTGAAACTACCACTATATGTAGATGATATGATACTTTGATACCTTTGGGTTCTTTAGAGAACCAAAAAAAAAAAAAATCCACAGAAAAGCTACTTGAAATAATAAACCAGTTCAGTAGATGGCTACAAAATCAACGTACAAAAGTCAATAGCCTTCTTATATGCAAAAAAACAGACAGAAGAAGACATAAAAAAAAAAATAAAGTAACACTCCATTCACCATTGAACCAATGAAAATTAAATACCTGGAAATAAACCCAACAAAAGAAATGAAAGAAAACTATACAAACTATACAAAGAAAACTATAAAATACTGTTTTTTTAAATTTTCATTTTTTATTGATTTGTCACAATTGTGCATTAATTGATCCCTCCTCCTCCCTCCATATCCCCCCTCTGTATCCCCCCTTCAGTCACTCCTTCTCCCATTTTTCTGCAAATTGTTGGTTGGTTAAGTTGATGTTCAGTTGT
Organism: Uropsilus gracilis; assembly: GCA_004024945.1. Taxonomy (NCBI): domain Eukaryota; kingdom Metazoa; phylum Chordata; class Mammalia; order Eulipotyphla; family Talpidae; genus Uropsilus; species Uropsilus gracilis. Next base: position 37,275 of record PVHY01014313.1, read on the forward strand.
TGGTTGTTTGGCCTGTTGTTCACCTCCCCCGCCTTCTTCCCCCTCCTCCTCTCTCGCTCCATGGTTCAGTCCCATTGGCTGTTTTCATTTTTTATTATTTGTTTGTTTGTTTTTCCCTATATCCATCATATAAGTGAGACCATCCTGTACTTCTCTTTTTCTTTTTGACTTATTTCTGCTAATATGAGTTCCTCTAGTTCCATCCAGGTTGCTGCAAATGACAGTGTTTGTCCTCCTTGATGGATGCGTAGTATTCCATTGTATATATGTACCACACATTTTTTAGCCAATCATCTGTTTGGGGGCATTTGGCTTGTTTCCAGTTCTTTGCAACTGTGAACAGGGCTGCAATGAACATGCGCGTATATGTGTCCTTTTGAATTAATGTCTTCATGTCCTCTGAGTAGATTCCTAGTAGTGGGATTGCTGGGTCGAATGGTAAGTCCACTTTCAATTGTTTGAGGGTCCTCCACACTGTCTTCTATAGTGGCTGGACCAGTTTGCACTCCCACCAGCAGTGTAAGAGAGTTCCTTTTTCTCCACATCCGCACCAACATTTGTTGTTGTCTGTTTTATTTATGTGGGCCATTCTTACTGGTGTAAGATGGTATCTCAGTGTGGTTTTAATTTGCATTTCCCTGATTATTAGTGAAGTGGAGAATTTTTTCATATGTCTATTAGCCATCTGTATCTCCTCTTTGGTGAAGTGTCTTTTTAGTTCTTCTCCCCATTTTTTGAATGGGTTTTTTGCTTTGTTTTTGTTGAGCTGTAGGAGCTCTTTGTGGATCTTTGTTATCAGACCCTTGTCACTTGTCTGGGGGGCAAAAATTTTCTCCCAGTTGGTTGGGTTTCTTTTTGTTTTGTTTATTGTCTCTCTTGCTGAACAGAAACTTTTTAGTTTTATATAGTCCCAGCTGTTTATGTTTTCCTTCATTTTTTTGCCAGCCATAGTTGTTTCCCCAAATGGATTTCTGAGGTGAAATTCATGAAGGGTTTTGCCCAGGTTTTCTTCTATGTGTTTTATGGTTGCAGGTCTCACTTCCAGGTCCTTTATCCATTTTGAGTTAATTTTTGTACAGGGTGTGAGGGTGTTATCCTGGTCCATTTTTTTACAAGTTTTGATCCAGTTTTCCCAGCACCATTTACTGAAGAGGCTATCCTTGTTCCAGGGTATGTTTTTGCCCCTTTGTCAAAGATTAATTGACTGTATATGTGTGGTTTTATTTCTGGATATTCAATTCTGATCCATTGGTCTGTCTGTTTTTGTACCAGTACCATGCTGTTTTAAGTATTATGGCTTTGTAGTACAGTTTCAAGTCTGGAATAGTAATACCTCCGTTCTCTCTTCTGTTTGTCAATAGGGTTTTGGCTATTCGGGGTCTTTTGTTGTTCCATATGAATTTCAGTAATTTTTGTTCTATCTCTTTAAAATATATCATTGGGATCTTTATTGGAATTGCATTGAATCTGTAGATGGCCTTTGGTAGTATAGCCATTTTGATAATGTTGATTT